>WWET01000535.1:418882-453171 GCA_011038615.1 Limnodynastes dumerilii | reverse complement strand
ACCAGTGCATGTCTGGCGGCTAGCATACCACAGCATGGCTGGTGTGGTGGCTAGCATACCACACCATTGCATGTCTGGCGGCTAGCATACCACACCAGTGCATGTCTGGCGGCTAGCATACCACACCAGTGCATGTCTGGTGGCTAGCATACCAGTGCATGTCTGGCGGCTAGCATACCACACCAGTGCATGTCTGGCGGCTAGCATACCACACCAGTGCATGTCTGGCGGCTAGCATACCACACCAGTGCATGTCTGGCGGCTAGCATACCACACCAGTGCATGTCTGGCGGCTAGCATACCACACCAGTGCATGTCTGGCGGCTAGCATACCACACCAGTGCATGTCTGGCGGCTAGCATACCACACCAGTGCATGTCTGGCGGCTAGCATACCACACCAGTGCATGTCTGGTGGCTAGCATACCATACCAGTGCATGTCTGGCGGCTAGCATACCACACCAGTTCAGTGTTTTGTTCCTACTGTGCATGCGTAGTACATTTTTTACGTTATTTACATATCTTTTCCTTACGTAGATTGCGTAAAAAATGTAGTATGCATGCGCAGTAGGAAAAAACACTAAACACTGGACGTATATGTTAAACGTCAGGTAGTCTCCATACGGCCCCTGTAGGCTAGTGTACCACATTGGGGCACTTTTGGCAGCTAGTATACCACACCAGGACACGTGGCGGTTAGGAAGTGGCACACTAGACATATTGAATTGAAGTGGGTCCTAAAGTGCCTATCAGGGTACTGCCCTAGACATCTGGTCACATGGCTCATTTTTGAGCATGATCATGCCAGTGGTTGTAGTGTTTACTTCTGTCAGTGCATCAAAGATACTATGGAGTGTGCCAACCCCTTTAACTGTGTTTGGGGGTGTCTTCAATGATGTGGGACTATCTGGCATTCAAGCGTAGGTGTCAAACTGGCCACTGTTCACAGCTGTATGCTGAGCAGAACATGTACACATCACCAGGATTAGATACTTGCTCAGAGAGGCCTTTGTTTCCAAAGAAGGTATATCCGATGAGTTCTCTCTGGTGTCTAGTATAATACAGCATGACAAATCTGGCAGCTAGTATAACGTAACAGGGCACATATTGGTTAGCAGACCCTCCAACATGACCCATTCCATTAGGTACAATTTAATCTGCTCCTGAGCTTCCAACTGTCACTCACCTGATTTAAATTTATTAACTGATATTTAAAAAACTATTCAGCTATTCAGTTGTCTCTTCAACAAAGGTGGTTACCATAGTAACTGACAGTTGAAAACTGAGGAGCAGAGTATTTTGTACCTAATGGAGTGGGTCTCTGTTGGAGGGTATAAGTTAGTATATACCGCACTAAGTTATATCTGTCAGTCAGTACTGTGTACACCTTGACACATCTTATGGCTCCTATACAAATCTGGGGACTCCTCTTCAAAGTAACTATGCCTGAAAATACTTTTTAAAAGTTTGGAAAGATTGCGCCCTCAGGTGGAGCCACACAGGGGCTGCTGACATGCCTTCCATACCTCCCTATGAATATTTATGTGTCAGGGCTGACCTGAGTTAGCTGATTTGCATATCTAGTGTGTGGTGGTAAATTAATATGCAGATGAAGTAATTACTCTGTGATTACAGCTCTTGTCTCTTCATTACTTTGCTTATTATTGTGGGAAACAAAAAAGACCAACATTATATCTGACATCTCTTGTTCTTAAACAGTAACATAGAGTCATTTGGAGTAATAGAATATCATTAGATAATGATCTGTTTTAAAGATAATCTTACTCTTTTATTATGTAGTCATTTCCCTGTCTCTTAAGCAACAGACTTTTTAATGCATATAGTTCTTTGTGTCCCTCTTATATGCCTGCGACACCCCCATTCTGCTCTAAGTGACGATGACCATATTCCAGGCCTGGCCAACCTGTGGCTTTCCAGGTGTTTTAAAACTACCAGTCCCAGCATGCTTTGTCAGGTATTAGTTATAGTCATGTAATCAAAGCATGCTGGGAGTCGTAGTTTCACAACATCTGGAGAGCCGCGGGTTGGCCAGTCTTGTCTTATTCTGACCAGTTTTCCCTCTGCTATAGCACATTTCTGACCCCTCTTCTATTCTACCCATTTTCAGCCCTCTGTTGTATGGATGTGACATGCCCTATCATTGGAAAGGCTAAGGGACGAAGTCCAGCATCGTGCATACATTGTTCCCATGTGTAAACAGCGTAATCGCACATGCGCTGTATGATCGCACCATGGACATACGTAGTCCGTTTGGAGGCGGTTGCAGTCATTTCTGAAAATCGGGACAACCGAAAGTTCATCTTCGGATGTCCCTATTTCTAATACCCCCCAGTTTAGAATTTTTTTCAGAATGGGTGAGTATGCCGATCGACATACTCATCCATTCCGTTTCGGAAATGCCGCTGCCGCAGCTACAGCAGGACGCGCTCCTCGGGAAAGGTGAGTAACCTCTCCAAGGTTGGAGTCAGGCTACAGGGGAGGGAGGGTAAGGGTCATGCTGCAGGGAAGGGAGAATTAGCGTCAGGCTGCGGGAGATGGTGGGTTAGGGTCAGGCTGCGGGGAAGGGAAGGTTAGGGTAATGGAAGGGGAGTGTTAGAATTAGAATTAGGGGGAGGGTTGGGGTAGTTTTTTGCATTACCTTTCAGAGCACTGAAAGTTCTGTGCTCCGTGGATCGATTGCTGTGCCTCATCGGTTCAAAACTGGCTGGAAGAAAACGGGCCTATCACAATAGGGCTGTTCTTTCCTGAGACCCACACCTGTTCAGAGGTTACTGTTATTAGGTGAGGATCCTCTCCTATGTGAGGATCATTCTACAGCATTTTCTATGCACATACAGAATATTTTAAGAAATATTTACCACCAAATAAAACCTGGCACCTCCGCTGACTTAGAATATGTTTCCGGTAAGGAATCTATAGTTGCTTTGGGTTACTCAGACAGTTTTCATGTTTATTATTGTACAGTATGCAGCAGGATACACAGCAGTCACATCGCTCATTATTTAGCACCCAGAGATCGCTTTTCGGCAATATATTCCGTCACATGACTGCCTTTATTTCCAGACAGTTCTGGGACTCTGTAACTAGGGCAAACGTCCCGCTGCCAAAATTTTAGCACTTTTGCATTATGAATTGTCTATGATGAGAACCCAGGCAGTCTCCACATTCACACCCGCAGGCTGTGAGAAGTTATACAGGGCTGTGCTATTCTCTGCCATTCGCTGCATCCTCCTCGGGAATCATGCTAATGTCTTGCCAAGCAGGGAATAGACCTCACTAGATATGTTTATAGCAGAGCTTCGGTAAAGTACTAGTTGAGTTCCTAATGACTTTCTAATGCAGCCTCCTTTCTTCTGGCTTTCTCTAAGTGCACGCTGCCTCTTTGGGAGATGACAATCAGCATGTTTTATTTATTAAGGATAAAATTAGTGGAAAATTGGCTGTGTTAGTCTCAGAGAGGAGAAGGTAACATAAAATGACTCTTAACACATTCACTACTGCAAATTGCTCACTCAAAGGTCATTAATACAACTTGCATCACTTAGAAGCACAAGTACATGAATAAAAAATTTGCAGCAGCACGTTTTCTCGTTCTCCTGCTCCTTTCCTCTTATAGGTCCGGATCCAGACTTCTGAAACTCCGAACGCAACGGCATCAGGGATCACAGATGAGATTCCCATCCTTCAAATTTCTGACCCGTTCCTTCTTAAAATATGGAACGGATTGGAAATCGTGATAGCGCGAGTACTGTAATCCCCGAGGAAGACACCATAGTGATGAATTTTGTTGGATTTACACCAATGCTAAGGACTGGACTGTATGATAGCTGAATTCAGCAAGCTGCTTGTGGATATGTCTGAATATCTGGCTATGCGCATGTACATGTTAGATGTTCCGCAAAGGATCTCCAGGCACTAAATTCCGTACGCCTGAGGTCTGTCCGTCAGCTCCGTAAGGTGGGTGAGCATTCAATTTTACAGTTAGGTTAAATGGACGCTGATCTGCATGACAGACCAATGTAACCCAGCTAATGTCCACACAAGAGAGGGTAGTGACAGGAGAGTTCACTCCTTGCTTCCATGCAGACTGTCTGACCTCCGTACTTGCGGTAAACGCGCGGATCTAGTGGTTCTGCTCATTTGCTTTGCTACTACTACACGTTATTCCCAGTTGGCAGCAGTTGTTAAAATCCTAACCCTATCAAGTGGGAAGCACAGAAATATCCAGTCTGACGAATAGCAAGCCGCAAATGCTCACTACACTTGCGAAATTTGGCAGCGGGACCTGGCGCACCCACTGCAACGGGGGTATCTAGTGAGGCACCCAGCGGAGACGCAGGTGCCGGACGAGGAGGAACCATGCCGAAGGTCAAGCCTGTAGAATCTTTCCCAGCTACAGTGGGTACCGTTACATGCAAGACCATGCGATTTCATTCCATCTGTAAGCAGGGCCTTCCACATACCTAAACCCCGCAATAGGGTACAGATAGGCATGCAGAGTGGCCGGCTTTAGCCATATCCGAATGGATCGGAACGCTTACACATGCAGATCCATATAGAAGTGGCTAAACCTGCCCATTTACGCTAGCTTTATGGCCACGGAACTTTACCAAAGTCGTGACAAGGGAGTTCACTTTCATTTTCAATGCGGATTTCATACGTACGAAACACAGGTCTGAATTGCTATTACTTTGCCCCATACAGGACACTACATATAGGAATAAATTAGATAGATGTAACACTACCGTTGGATCTACTTACTACAGTAATACATGGTAATAGCGAATAGAAATGACATTACACTGGTCACCTGACCTTGCACACCTTATATGTCGAAACCGAATCAAAACATCGGTTTAAAACATATATAAAAATGAATCTTGGCAAGGCTTAAGAACAAAGGAACTCAAAGTGCGAGAAAATATGAACGCGGATTTACGCAATCATGCGTGTGCATTAGAGTGTACGTGTGTACTTTCATGGGCTTTTCTCACGTGCGATATTTTTCATTAATGATCGACTTCACATTCATACTTTCATATAGGACTTGTTTATGTTTATTGTATGAATGTGTTCCGGTTTCTTAAAGTTGTGTTTTATATTTACAGATGGTTTAATCGGCAAATTGTCGCCGATCTGCGTATGAATGTTGTACTTGTATTATATTTAGACTTGTAGTCTAGAGAATAAATGCTGTATTAGCGATGCTATTTTCCACTGAGAGATCGCAGAAAGCGATGGCAAGTTATAGGTATAAATAAAGTATGATGTGAAATGTTTAGTTAGATGACCCTGCTAGATAGGCTTGGAAATCCTGTTCAATTATGCTGATTAATTATGCTAAACAAAGGAAACCTCAAGACCAATGATGAGCCAGGAATCCAGGATGACCGTGAGGATTCTCCAATCAAAATGAGAGCGGCTTCCTCATTGATTCCAATTGTTAAAAGGACAATGGCCAGGCTCTGAAGGCCAGAGTGGCTTTTGTACTGAAGTCTCGCCAGTGACTGGTCTGCGCTGCTGTCTCAGGGCACTTTTGGATTAACTTTCCTTTTCGCTTTAAGTACACTTTTTGTGGGTTGGACCGCATTATCAAATGGTTTGGTATTTTTCAGGTATAATTGCGAATTACCGCACTGCGTCTCATGAACAGTTCTGACCCTCATCTGCTATAATCCGTCACACCTTGTTCCCAGTTTGTATACGGGTATAGTTACAACCATAGTGTATATATATATATATATTTTTTTTTTTTACTAATGTTCCCATTGTAAGCAATGCTGCGTTCGCTATATAAAGTTGGGTACTAGTAAAGTATTTGAAGAATGTAATTGAGCTGTCTTTGAGTTTAGATGCAGCAGCAGAGCTGAGTCTCCGGTATAATATACAGTCGCCAGTTTAAATTGTCGCACTAGAGGTCAGTGAAAGCGAGATGGAGAAAACACTTCCTTTGGGAATTCTCTCATAGGCCAGAGCTGACATAAGCCACATAAGTGAAAAATAGAGAGAGACGTTTTTATTAAGGCAAAAAAAATTGTATTTGGCTGCTGAGGAGAGAGACCTAGAGAGTGAAATCTATATTGGTTTTCTGGTGACAGGCTACTTTCCAAGCTGATGACAAACAAAAGGGAATACAGGAGCAACCGCGGCAAATTTCTACTGATCAGGATTAAGCAGTAACGCTTTTAGTATTACATTGCTACTCAGGAACAGAGCACTTTACGGAGAACATACTGCTAATAAATGTACCCGCTGCAGAAACAGCAAATAGCGAGTAATCACAAGGAAGCCTGGAAGAGTTTACATCAGGGGCCACGGTTTTCCTTGTATTACAATGGATATTGCACAGGAATAGTCACCGAACAATCGCAAATTGGGAAAATACAAATGTAAATACACAGCGCCGAATCCAGACGATGAAAGGAAATTCTGTAGGTAGCCGCTGCAATGGAGGCTAACGTACAGGATTATACATAAGGGCTAAATCCAGCTTACTGTATGATTTAAATGCCCAAGCATATCCAGCATGTGTATGTTGTACGCATTTTGGGTAACCTCAGCCCTGCGAAACGCAGCATTGTACCTATACAGAGCTCACTTTCATACATTGTGTATTTTAGTAAGCTCTCTTTGTTAATTTACTTTTTTTTAGTTGTTTTTGCTGACAGTTTCTCTTCTTAGAATAGAATGATATAATCTTAAAAAATGGAAATTACTAAGAGACTGCGCTAATGTCTTGGCAGCAGTCACCAGCACCTCAGGTCTCTACCTCAAAACCTCAGTTACTATATGTCCAGTACCCCACAAGGAAGTACGGAACGTACAAAAACAAATAACAAAAGGGGGATATCGATGTCTGCGCCTACCTTGTAGGCGCAGACATCGATATCCCACTTTTGTTATTAGAATAATATAATCGTCCTGATCGTTACTTAAGACATATTGAATATAAAAAGCCTCTATCAGGGTGACCAGTTGTACACTTCCCCGGTCATCTTTTTTTCCTCTTGCTCCTTATAAACTGCATCTCCTGCATTGTGCTGTCCATCCGTTGCATAGGTAAGCCAGCGATCTTTCCTAATTAAGGTTTGTTCTTTTTTATTTGTTTAGACATGGCATTTAAGACATCTGAATCCTTTTCTTAAGGAAAGCCTTTCAATCTATTTAAAAATAAATGTTGAATGAATAAAATCTATGAATGTTAAATGTTCAGCTACATTTGAATGGTTCATTGGAGTGTTAGTGGCTAATAAGCAAAAGAAATAATTGTCTCTTCCAAGAAAGAGACAAGGAGCAAACAGCACAGAAAAAGTGGCTAAACCACTCTTATTGGGAATATCGGCCAAATAGGTCTTCAGTGATATAGAAGATCAGCCTGTTCTTGGAATATATGCCCTTTAAGGCAATATATGTATAGTCTTCAGGTCCAGTAGTAAGGCGCACACATTTCTTTTTCCATCACCATAATAGTGTGCCCTGTGCATTAATACAAAACTGCTGAATATTCTTCTTAGCATTGAATCACTTTTGTGATCTCGGTTTGTAAGCAAATGAGCTGAAATTACAATAAATAACTTATTGAAAATCTCTTTTCTCCTATAAATATTCAGTCAAACGATAACATTTTTCGAAAACTTGTCAACCCTTTTTTACTCAATCCTGCAATCCAGGGGGACAACTTTTATATTTCTATCGCCTATCCTCCAAATTGCAGCCAATTATTAGTTTATTCTTGTCCTTGCTTGTATAATAGACATGAGTGTGTTCCTGTCCTTGTAAAATACGTATTAGCATATTCCTGTCCTTGCTAATTGACACAGTTCACTTGTGGCCAGTAAAAGTCAACTTTAAAAAGTCCGGGCTTTCTCTGAAACTTTACATGGCAATTTGCATTCGTTTGTCGAATTGCTTTAGTCTGCGAAAGTAAGACATCAATTCCTGCCTATTATCTGCTATCTTCTATTACCCTTTATGGGAGGAATTACGACCTTCTTCTTTCTTTTCCTAAAATACTGCTTATGTGAACAGAACAAGGAGACACCGGGTCTTTTGAGGGCAAGGATACAACGATCTCACTAATATGCATCCTGTTATCTGCAACCTACAGTTAAATCTATTCATCTTTTAAATCTCATTTCCATATTGTATCGCGCTAAACGGTACCTTGTTCTTTATTTAATGAATATTCTGTTACTTGACCCTGGCTTGTTGTTAGATGATATAATTTATTTCCCATTAAGCATGTTGTTGAGGTTTTAGTAGCTAGAATTATAGCAAAGGGTTGTTAGATTTTGTTACTACCTAACCTGGTTTCAGGGGTAAGATTGTTGCGTAGATGTGGATTGCAACATTGGATTTGCTGTAGTTTAGCAGATCTAATATAGAGACTGCTGGCGGTCACCCTTCATCATACTGGCAATCCACACCCATATTTGAGGACGGTTTACAAGGTGCATGTAATCTTATTTATTATTCACCTATATTGTTAGCACTTTTGGTCACTTTTAGCACTTAAGTTTTAATATTTCGCTATTTTTTGTGGAAGACTTCTCTTGTTATAGTGCAGTGTAATCATTCTCCCGTAACTAGATTACTTGTCTCGAGTCAGGCCAGAGCACTGTGTACAGTAAAATACAGTACTTATACATGAATAACCTAATGCGTAACAAACCGTGAAAACACTGCGGACCCGATTCAGTTAGCTGCGCACCAGCGTTATTTGTGGTGCAAAGTTAATACCGCAAATTTTTATTTGGACATATTTATCCGCACCCCAAAGAGGTGCACATAAAAATCAGCGAAAGTTTTCTACCGTAAATAACGGGAAAAGCGCACCACAAGCTTCTTCCTGTCATTGCAACTAATTGAATTGGGCCCTGTCTAGAGCAATTAACTGGCTTCTGTGGTCTTGTATAAAGGCAGATTTAGATCGCAGTTCCCAGAGAAAGTACATCTCCATATGACATTTCTTTAGATTACAAGAAAACCTACATTTATTATTTTAGGTTTGAATGAATGAGCGTGAAAGAGGGTTTTCAGTGCATCCAGCCACATTTCTGATAAATGCGACCTTCAAATATGACAGCGATTTTATTGGTAACAGGGAAATAATGATATATACCTGGCGTTGGCATCTGGCAGGACCTGTGACACTACAGCTCCCATTGTACTGTACACTTGTGCCACTTCCTGTACCAGCATAGATTGGGCACAAGTTCTTATAATAACAATAAGCCGGATCCAGATTTAGTACACGCTGTTCGTAAATCCACCGCAGCGTAAGCGAAATTACGGAAATGCAATCCTATCTTCAGTACCTGCGCTTTTTTATCAACCCGGCTTGTACAGCACTTCTGTGCCCTGGACCCAAACTTAACATGTTGTACTTGTACATGTTACCCCATCTGACACTATTCTTCCTCTCTATACCTCTCCAGCTCCCACCCAGAGGTCACTCTGAACCTGCTGCTTGGTATCTATTCTCTTTCTCTGCCTGGCTTTCTGTGACCTCAGTACCCGTCCTGCCGAATCTCCTGTTCCCTGGCTTATCCATTTCCATGTCTCCTGGCCACCTGGTGTCTGTCTTTCAATGTCGGTCCGATACCAGCACCTGAAGCGGTCATGACCTGCTAGCAGCCTCATCTTTCGCTGCCACTAGGGGCTCCGCAATATTAGACTCCGTGCCTAGGTATCTGGCTATCAATAATAGTTTGAAAACTGTAGCACCCTCCCCCCTCTCCAAATTAAATCCTCCATAGACATCCATATATTTCAGGGCTCCTGAAAGGCAGGGGTCCACTTATTATGTAAATTGTCTGCAAGCAGAGCAAATAAGTTCCATTATCAGAGATATTTTTGCCTGTTTTTCTACTGTAAATCAGAGCACAGTGCTGTCAGACATGATAGACTCAATAGCTTGCATATAGGGGCTGTATAAAGTAAGTGAACTCGTTTATTTTTACTTCCCATCTAACTGCGAAGCAAACGCTTTCTCTCCAAATAACATGAAATATTGAACAGCCCTGGAAGCCTGCAATGAAGTGACTGTGTGACTTACCTTCCAGTGGAGTACTGTTAATTGCTTTTCACCAGCCATTTTAATGGTATTTCTATATATTTTTCATGGTCAGAAAAAAATATCCTCCTGATTTTCCACAACTATATGAAGTTGCCTAAACCGCCCTAGATATTCTCAAATGATGAAACTTTCTTTCCAGCTTAAATAATGCAATGTTTCAATGACTCAAATCGGGTTATTTTTGTACGGAGAATGTATTTAAATCTTATTTTACAGCTGTATTAAAAAAGATTTACACTGTTTTTCATTGATAGGACTAGGAGAAATTTTATAGATTCTACCTTCAGATGTTGAGAGTGTAGAGGAGGAGCTAGAATGATATAGCTGTGCAAGCCGCCATAGAGCAGCTATTTATCAGAGGTTATTCATGCTAAGCTCTTACTGTAGAATTTAAATGCCTGTGATCATCCACAATGGCCCAGATCCTGACCTACGTACATTAGCGTATTTACGCTAGCCGATGACGTCATTTCACCTGTTTGTATTTACTGCGCATTTACACGGCAGATGTTATGCCACGTAACTCACAATGTACGTACCATCAGCGTAAATATGAAGCAAGGGGCGGGGGGCAGTAATACGACACATATGTAATTATGCTTTGGACGCAGGGGGAGGCATTTAAATTGGATAGTATGGGCCGGATTGGCCCGTCACGTCCGTAAATCCATTATGTACGTCAGTACTTATGCTATGAAAAGTTAAGGTAGGGTTTGGGCAGCATAAAGCGGCCAAAGTACATACGAGCGATGGGAGTGCCTAGGAATTACGCTACGCATTGTAACGTAACTAGCCCATAGGTCTGAATCTACCCCTATGTGTGGTGAGTGGGCAAGTGTTTAAAACAACATTTTATTAGTGTGAATGCTCATATTTCATCATATCAAAGGACATTGCATCAATTGATCTGATTTTTAAAAAGTCCTAATTTTAACAGATTGTAATGTCACAGCGTTGTCCCAAATGTGACGTTTGTACGCTCTCCCAGCCGTCTATCCAACGATTCTGCATCTACTTCCTAAACCGTTTTTCTTTTTGAAGCGGTGGGTTGTAGGAGGTGAAAATCACAAATCTTGCCGGTAAATCATGGCGGCGTGTACGCATGCATCCTCATGCTCATCAGGACTTGAAATCGTTTGAGTATCGTTTCAAAAATCGCACTTTGTGAAATTAAATGTCGTGTGTACCAAGCTTTACTCAGGTCTTTTACTACTTCCAGAAAGTCTTAAGAAAGACAATGGTAAAGTTGGAAACTCCCAAGATTTCCTGGTTAGAGGCTGGGTGTGGTTTGTCCGTTTGATGGTCTTTTTTGTGGAGGACCATCGTACAGCAGCGGAATGGAGACTTCCGGAAATTGTGGCGAGGATTCGACATCTGGATTCGCGAAGAGTCATCCGCCGAAGGCATATATTTTTTCCTAACCCTACCCATAACCTTTTCCTAACCCTCCATGCCCCGCAGCCTAACTTTCTACTTAAACCCTAAGCCTTTCCTTATCCCGCTACAGCTGTTTCAGCCTAATCTTAATCCTAATCTATTACCTGCCGCAACCTGTAACTATTGGGAATGGGGAAATAGGTTTCCTTTCCCAACAGCAATTTTATATTGTTAGATTATTCCGAGCAATGATGCAGCCTCCTTTCAGCTAGCGGCTGTATTATGTTTGAAATAGGACCGTCCGGACCGGCAACTGAATCCCTTCCGCGATGGGAGTCGCCGATGAGAAATGGATCTTTTAGCTGTAGAGACGGTTGAAAGCTCATTTATGGCTGCCTCTATTTAGAAAATATCGCCATTTTTACATTTTTTGGGGATGGGTAAGTATGACGATCAACATACTTATCCATTAATCTTTGGGAAACGAGTCCTGTCGCACCCGAGAGGTGAGTAACACTCTCTGGGGGAGTTTTAGGGTTAATCTTTGGAATTAGAGTAATGGAAGGAGAGTGTTAGAGTTATGGAAGGACAGTCTTAGGGTCAGGCTGCGGGGAAAGGAATCTTAGGGTTAGGCTCTGGGGAATGGAGGGATAAGGTAATGGAAGAAGAGGTTTAGGGTTGGAGAAATGGAAGGGGATGGATAATGTTTTAGGAGGACAGTCTTAGGGTTAGGCTGCGGGGAAGGGAGTATTAGGGTTAGGCAGCGGGGAAGGGAGTGTTAGGGTTAGGCTGCAGGTGAGGAGTCTTAGGTTTAGGCTGTGGTGAAGGGAGGGTTAAGGTAATGGAATTGGAGGGTTAAGGTAATGGAATTGGAGGGTTAGGGTAATGGGAGGGGAGGGTTAAGGTAATGGAATTGGAGGGTTAGGGTAAGGGTTGGGGTTAAATTTATACTTCCCATTCGCAGCACCATCTTTGTCTCTGAGATGCAAAAGATATCAAATTCCCAGCCAGTTCAGAACTAGATGGAAGAGAATGATCCTTTCAAAACAGGGCCATTCACAGTGGCGACCCAAACCCCCGGAATAGTTTTTGAGGTGAGAATCATTTCCTAATCAGCACACATTGAATATAGAGACCAGCCTGCAGAGTAATTCTATGTCTCACCAACTGTATCCTGGGAGTATCCAGCAGCTAATATCTTTGTACTTTATCGAGGGGCGAGGAGTTGTCTCCAGTCTCCTGGTGTAATCTGTCTGCCCTGTGTAGTCCCTCTTATGTGGGACTGATCGTTTTCCCTGTGTTTTTCTCTATTTTATATGTTGTCAGACCTGCAGGTTATTATATTTACAATAATGTGTAGGGGGAACACACATTGTTCTCCTTAAGAGAATTTTTCTGTGCTGCCTCTTTCAAGTCATTAAGAGTTCATGGCACTGAATTATTCATTGGTGAAACAACATGCCACTTTCATCGGGACTGCAAGAAGTGTTGGAGATTGCCTGGCACACGTGGAAATGATAAAAGCAAATAAAAATGGAGTGTGAAGCAAAGCATATTTTCTAAGAAAACACCAGAAAGATAATATTTGCTGCTCTGACTGGTTTTAAAACATCTCTTTTTAATATATATTCTCTCTCACTCTCCTCCATCTCTCTCTCTCTCTCTCTTCCTCAAAATTGCCTAGCAAATCTCCAGGGTGCGTCCATTGTGCTCTGAGTCGCTTCATCCAGGTTTTTCAGGGTTTCTATCTCCTGCATATTTTCTGCCAGAGGTTATTACATTTCAGCTGTAGCATAGATCCTGCATGAAAGGCATGCATAGGCATAGGTTATAAATGTCTGCTATAATTAAGGATTTGTACAGCACACAGCAGGTGTGATCACAGCTAAACAACTGAATCCTATAAACCCCTTTTTTTCCACTGCAACCTGAGAAGCTGGAATTAAATTACATCAAGAGAAACCTGACACGTGGGCGATTCAGTGCTGATTCCTAACCATATTACACTTAATCATATTATGCCATCCACTATGCTGTAACATTGTTATTCCACTTTTGGAAAGTACCGTATGCGATGTATAGAGTAATCAATGCAGTTCCTGATGGCTGGGAATTGGATTTTTTCTGTTGGTCTGCTACTGCAGCTTAAGCTATTCAGCTGCTTACCAGCCATTCTCCCTTCTGTCTCATTGTAAGTAACTTATTCATGCAATGATTTTGCTCGAGGTACAGTGCTGCACAATATAAACATGTTTGGGAAATAAATCACTTTTAAGAGGTTTTTTTTGTTGTAGTATGTTCGTGTGGTTTATACAGGGCAAACACTGCTTTCATCTACCTCCTATATTAAACTATTATTGGCCAGATCCTAAATTATGCTATGGGGGTGTATTGCCATCGCTTGGAATGGAAAATGCATCCTTTTGGTATTGTGGCACATGCATGGACACCGCAGTAACAGGGAATATGCCGACAGGGTGGAGTAGAGTAAGTACTGTACAAGCAAAGGGGTGCTACGGGACTTCAATATTGGACCCTCGCTGCAGCGATTGGCGTTCTGATCGCAGTGCTATCAGAGGTCTGGATCCACTCCCTTGTTATGTTCAGCAATCGTATAAGGCAGACATGGGCAACATTCAGCACCTCTGGTGTTGTGAAACTACAGCTCCAAGCATGCCCCAACAGCATAGGAATTGCTGATACCTGCCAGAGCATGATAGGATTACTAGTTTCACGGCGTGAAGTCATAATTGCGAGTGGATCTTTCGCTTTATACAACCTACATCAGATTGGCAGATGTGTAGAAATCACACGTGTGTTTTATTTCAGAGCATCCGGCTGGTGTCATGGGGAGCATCTGGTTTATCTTTGTGTGTTATTCCAGACCTGTAAATATTTTTAGTTGTGCTGCAGTAAGCACGATCAGGTCTTGTCCGCATTACATTTCTGCTCAGCATTGCTTTTTAAATCAGCAAAATTAGTTCTCATCAATATAAAATCCCCCACAGCATTTTCTGGAGCTGTGTGTGAAAATTAAATTATTGTGAGCAAGATCCGCGGCCTCTTTCCACTGCAATCAGTTGGGTTCCTTTGTGTGTGCATCAGGAGGAGGCTGAGTGTATGTCATTAGCATCTGCAATGTTTTCCCTGGATTCAGGCTGTGGATGTGCGTTCTGAACACTTGCTCTATGCCACCTGGGCCTGTGTTGTGCCTACTGACCCAGCTCGTTACATCCTCCATACATATATTATACAGCATTAGATACTGTTTATGAGGTGTGTAACTGACTCTAAGGTTCAAATAGCTATTGACTCCATCATAGGCCTAAAGCTGTGTACACACCTATGCAATTATACGTGAGATGACCCTTACAGGTACACTGTCAGTTGCAAGTCCTGATGATTGACAATTCCTGTGTATGCACTATACCAATTTACCATTGTCTCTCCTAACCATTTACTGAAATAATAGTGACACACTGTACAGATACCTGTCTATGCTGCACAGGAGGTGGCAGAGGAGTACACACTGCCCACATAATGCCAGCGATAAATGCAATTTTTTAGAACGTTTATAGAACCGAATCACATTTTGATCACAGCAAATCATGATCGTTGCAATATTTGACCAAATCATTGTATATTGTTTGATCAGCCTGGTGATTGGGTAGATGGGTACTCAGCTTTAAAATAAAAAGATAATGGCAGATGTGTCTTTCCTCTATATCTCTGAAAAAGAAATAAAGATACAAAGTGAACACTGTGCACATTAAACCAATATCTTCAGTGTTATTCATTGCACCTTTTATTCGAGAAATCATGCCCATAAATATATATTCTTCCGCTCTGCATATATATGTGCAAATAACTAACTTCAGAGTGACAATAACTTCCATCATCTTTAATCTAGTTAATAAAACATCTCTCAGTTTGTATATTATATATAATATTACCTTGGTTGGAGGAATGGGAAAAGATTGTTTCCTAATAAGATAACTGGCTTTTATGAATAAGAGCAAATTATGTAAAAGAGATCTTTGGTTGTGTGATTTATAAATTTACTGACAGATCTGGAGGACACGAACTTCACCCAAAGCAAAGCCATAGATCTTTAATGTACATAGTCATTGGTTTTATTACTTTCATGCATAATAATACATAAAGCTTTATATACTGTTGAAAGAGAAGGTTAAATGACTTCATGAATCTCTCTGTCAGGAACGCAGTTAAGCCGACATAGCCTACATGTAAAAAATATTCTGCTGCTGCCCTGATATCAGAGTGTATCAGAATACCGATATATAATACAGATATATCAGAATACTGAGAACATGTGACGTGTTATCACTGCTACTCACAATGCATTCTTTATAACCCAATTATAGGCAATCCGTGTCTGTATACAGTGACCCCAGTATCCTGGCTTCTGACCTGCACCAGGATCATGCAAATCACGCTGGAGGTAAGAGGAAAAACACAACCAACTTTCAGTTATTTATACTGTGTAGAATGTGTGGAACTGGATAAAGGTAACAGATTAACAAACATCGGGGGGCAGTTTAAAAACACAAAAATATATATATCTTTTAAAATGATGTTGTATATGAATAATTTCATGCTTTTATTTGACCTGCCTCTTGCTATTTTTTTCACATTCTGAGGTTATCCCCTCTTATTGTATTAATATGCTGAGGAATTTTTACTCTATGCATACAGAAAACGTTTCCCATGTCTTTTCAATTGTAACTCGATTGAGCTGGTATCATGTGCCACCAGTAGGGGTCAGTAGAGCTCCAACAGAGAGTCACATTAGCTGTGGAGTTAATAAAGAGCAGAATGTAATTAGGAGAGGTTTGGTGAGCCACACCCCCTACCCCTCCACCACGGAGAAAGTGCACAGAGTGTACCTCATCTATCGCCCTAAAACTCAATATAGTCACTTGCAGTAATGCTGGCTAATTGTCGGCCTCAGATGCTCAGTGCGTTTCCTTTATATCATTGGGATTTTTTTTATTGTCCTCTATTTTTGGATAGTCTGAAGGAATTAAATGCAACATTTCTCTCTCTGATAGTGTGACTTATAGTATTATTATTATTATTATTATTAATAATGTGACAAGCATATGGTGTCTCTGGACAAACAATCACTATATAAACATTCTCATGTAGAGAAAGTGGAAAATGCAGTAACAGCATAAATATGTTTTACTTTCTGCAATTTATAACCTATGGAGCTGCTTCTATTCTCCGAGATGACAGGGCTGGGTGTGAAGTGCACCTCTCTCCATCTGTTACGGTAGCCAAACATCATGGATTTAATCTTGCACCTCGATGGGCTGCAAGATAAAGTCTGTGATGTAAGTAATAGAATCTACCCCTCTATGTCTGTATATAGAACCGCAGCAATACGTCCAGCACAGGATGAAACCTGCATGATTTTACCGTACTTAAAGATTATATGTAATGGGCATGAGGTAGGGTTAAACTGGAAAAAAGCTTACTTGTTCATTTGTATGGTAAATAGAGAGGTGTATCGGCAATAGAAGACAGTCATTTGGGTCAAAAGATATGTCCGGTGCAGCTCAGCTACTGTATGTAGGGCCAGTGCAGTGCGATTAGCGAATAGATGCGCTGCAGGATGGCGCCAGGCTGTAGAGGCGCTCTCTCTGCTTCACAGTGCTGACATCATGATGAGCTTCAGTGCCTGTCACTCTGCCTGTATGACAGACAGGCAGAGGTAGTGAAGCCAATCCCCCGATGGATGCCATAGGTTGTCTGTGTATGCCATGTGTAAATTGAGCAGAGAAATACTCTGGGGCTGCAGATGACAATGCATTGTGCAGGCACAGCTGATGTATTGAATTCACAAAGATTATTCTCCAGGCTCAGAGACCTGGAGAATATAACAAAATGTTACATTTGAGCCCTGGAATGTGTGATTAAACATTTTTTTTTTGTTATGTTTAAAAATAGCTAAAAACGGAATTTCATTTAGATGAATCACAGCGTCTTCTCTGATTTAGAAAGACTTTGTTGTGTTTTTTTCCCCTGTTGATTACAAGTGTTGCTTCTTTCACATGAACATTTCTGTAAGGAAAACCTATTTCCTCTGATCGCACAGAGAAATGACAAGGCTTTTGTGTTGGTTATTTATGTCCTTTCCTTATTCATGGTCTGGTCCCACGTGCTGAGGTCTGACCTAATTCAAGACATCTCTATAGATTGGTGCATTATAGTGATCAGCACAATGAGCTAACAGGGCAGATACCATAAAGGAATAATGAGGGTTCTTGTAGGCTTACCAAACTTTTTTATTCTCAGCGGGGCTTTATCACAGTCTCCTCATCTTTAACAGTGAAATCTTTTCAAAGGACTAAAGAATATTCACCTATGTTGAAGCTTTTGTGTTGACAGAAAGGTGCCTACCTGCCCTCCAACTTCAAAGAGTGTTTGCCGGAGGCACCGAACAAGGAAATTCCTGATAAAATTGCAGCTCAGAACACAGAATAATAGCTGTGAAGATGACATCTAGGGAAGCAGACGTATTACAGCCCACATTAAACACTTAAACTTTTTGTAAGTTGGTATGAAAGCTTTTCCTCTGCAGGAGCAGCTTCTTGTGTGCTGGAGTAAAATCTTATATTAGAACCAGATTTCTATTCAGTATGTGTCTGATTTCATTATCCAATTACGAACCAGCACAAAACATATAAGATTATCTTGGATGTGGTGTGCCGCAGGTACGATGGTCTTTTTTTTTTTTTTTTTTGCGAAAGACCATTGTTTGTCAGCTGAATGGAGAATGCTGGCAATTGCCTAACCCTACCCTCACCTTTTCCCAATCCTGGAATTCTATGTCTGATTTTGACTCTAGGGGCAATTCTGGATTGTGTCCTATCTGCCCCTAGAGGCTGCTGTTGAACACACTTCCTGGGACTAATCATGTAATGTGCATCATTATCCTACACCTGTGCTCTGGCTTTATCTATCCCATCATTCCTGACCAAGGTGTGAGTCACTGCTTCCTGTGCTGCATGTTGTTTGCTCTTCTCAGCTGTGGTCCTGTTCTCTGATTCTCCCTGGATCCCTGCTTTATACCAGTTGCTCACTCTCTGGACTTTATTTGGACTTTCTTGCTTACTCCCTTTGGATTAACTACACCTGCATATAACACCTGTGGACTCCTTGCATTCCCGGCATCCTTGTCTTTTCTACCTGTTATCTGCTTATTTCTGCCTTATCTGCATACTCTTTTGTTACATCTCTTGTATCACCGTGTCATCCTGCAATAAACCTGACCGATCATCATGTGATCTACCCATCTTAACACCCTAACCCTTTGTTTTCCACAGCTTAACCCTAACCTTCCCCTTTTTCATACTGAACCCTAACCCTCCATAGCCAAGTCTAACCCTAATTCTTCATGCCCTGTAGCCTAACACTAACCTTTTCCTTTAGCCGTAGCCCTAACCTTATACCCATGGCAGCCTAACCCTAATTTACCTGCCACAATCACTGCAGCCTGCAGCTGTTGGGAACGGGGAAATAGGTTCTCAATAGCAATTTTTATCTCAAGAATATTTTGAACAATGATGCAGTCACCATTCAGCTGGTACCTGTATCGTGTTCGATACAGGGCCGGCCGGACCGACAACTGCATCGTGATTATCTCAACTAGTAATTCAAATACAGAGCCTTAAAATGAAGGCACATACGCTTAGATAGTGACCAACAGTGCAACACAAAATTTTTAGTAAATGAATACTGGTGTCCATTTTTTTCGAGTGTCTGTTATGAATGTTGTCACAGTAAAGCTGTTTAGACACCGATGCATTTATCTGGGCGATTATACGATTCCAGGCAATTTGGAATTATATTGCAATAGTGTGTACATTCCCACGCTCTTCATGTGCATTGGTAAGAAAGGTCACATGATGATTTTATGGTCCGATGATTTGGTTTTATGATCGTCTTAAAAATCTTAATCATTGATACACAGGAATCAGCATTTTTATGGGGACTTGCAGTCGTCTGTGTGATTGTAAAAGCCATCACATCTTATATATGTTTGCATAGACGTATATCTAACTTTAGATACCTGTGAAGAGATCAGAGGCTGTGGGCATCTGTTAGATGTAATTGCACATCATACCAATCAGTTTGGCGGAAGTATCTCTGGAAAGGTTCCTAAGGAAGGTTTGCAGGTTATTAATGCTGCACAAAAAGAACCGGCCATTTGTTCCAATCTCCTTCCATAAACCTGGATACAATCCCTTCATTTCCGACATGCAGAGAAGCAACAACAGGACACTGTAAATAAGACGCGAGCACACAATAAATCTGCATTGCTCTTAGAAATGGTTTTTGCTAATTAGAAATTTCACATTAACCATTCAGTACAATTAGGAAGTGTTTTCTTCCTGTAGTCATTACCTCGGTTTCATTTGCGATTTGCAGCTTGGCCCAATTATTCTTATTTTTCTTTCTCCCCACAAGTGTCCATTCATAATTAGCCTGTCATTAACATGTTTCACAACTGCATTAAAGAGCAGTCACAAAAAAGGCTGCAAATAATGAATGTAAATTAGCCGTCAGCATCTCTTTTCCCCCCACAAGGGTCCATTCATAATTAGCCTGTCATTAACATGTTTCACAACTGCATTAAAGAGCAGTCACAAAAAAGGCTGCAAATAATGAATGTAAATTAGCCGTCAGCATCTCTGCTTCTGTAATAGTTAGTCTGTTGGTGTGTGTGTGTGTGTGTGTGTGTGTGTGTGCCATCTTCCATTGTTAAACAAAGTCATATAGACTTAAGCCTGAGTTATGGCAGCGTAACTATGCTAAAGTCCACTCAAGAGTGTGATAAACACCTGGGGGTTAGGATCCAGTCCTGCCCTGATGAGCAAAATATTTGACACGGATCTGAATCCTCTTGATCCTGGCTTCCATGGCAGAAGCCTTTCAGATGGCAGGCAGGATACTGCAGGTATGTATGGCGGAGTGGTGGGGGTGGGGTTGTTGTGTGATCGTTTTACAGTGAGGATTTCTAAGCCCTGACGTACCATTCACCATTTTCCGTGGTGCCGGTGCGTACCATTTAAGGTAGGTTTTAGGGTACAGAAGTCCCATATATGAGAGTGTTATCCCCTCCCCTGTACGGCATTTAGCATTGCGCTGTGATTAACGATTGGAGTGACTTCTGTATCCTGTCCAATGTGCAGAAATCTCAAGCAGCATTTAAACGTCCAACTTTATTTTTTAGAATTTCTATCTAACAAAATGTATGTTGCATCTTTTTTGTGTGCAAAATAATTGTGTTTTTATCAACATGGGCCAGTCACCGGCTTTGTAACACACTCAGGAAGACTTTAAGTGCAAGACAAGCCTTATGCATGTAATAGTGCAGGCCTAGAGCAGGCATGCAAGCTCCGGCACAGCCCTGCAGGAATGTAAGCTGCGGCACAGCCCTGGGTTGTGAAATATATCCTACAAAAGTGCAAAAAGCATTTGGTCACTTCCATGGTTTAGTTTGGTGTGAATACAGTTTGTAGAGTTGGCTACCTAGAAACACTATCATTCACCAAAAAGATCGAGGAAGTTCCACCAGCATGTCAGCAGGTTACAGATTATTTTGTTTCTAATTTTATCATTATTTGTAACATTTAAAGCCCTGATGGGGGTGCTTTCATGCCACTCAATGTCCCCATAATGTGAAGAATAAAAAGAGGGAACACGGATGTTATACATCTCCAGGCTCTCTCCAGAGGAAGAAAAGTCTCTCTCTTGGAGCCAATAAGCCCTTATGCTAAAAATTTGAAATGGACAGAGGTAACAGATCAGATATGTTCAGATAAAGTCATTTTATACATTTAGCAAATGCAGTAAAGCTTTAGAAAAACATCCACATCGACAGCAGAAAAGTAAAATGGTGACTGTGACGTTATCTCTATGTACATATTTCTATTTCTGGATATAATTGGAAGTTAAAATACTGTCCAGAAGGAACCAAGGAATGACACATTTCAAGCGCATAGTTGGCAAAACTTATTAACGTGTGGAAATTGCATTTGGGATCTCATTGGCATCCTGCCTGCTTTAAATATGCATTAGATTGGTGACATGTGCCAATGATGATTAATCAGATTAACCTATCTGATGCTGAATGCATTCTTCTGCATATTTCATAGAGGAAGATGAATGCTGATTGTCTGGTCATTTTCAGTTTAAATCTTCAGCAGATGTGTTCTAAACTTGTCAAGTATTAATCTCTTGTGATAGGATTTTAAGTGCAGTGTAATCAATTCTTAAAGATTAGTTTCAAATAATGATGTTTGAATGAAAAGAGACAACATTTGCTTGGTTATTTTTTATTTCAAGTGACATGATAGATTCACAAATATTTATTTTGTCTGACACGCTGCCCTTGTTTAGTTTTATTCATTCCAACGTTATCTGTATATATATGTGTGTGTGTGTGTATGAATATATATATACACACACACACACACACACAGCGCACTCTTGCAACTAACCAGTAACCAACCATGGCATTATATCTTTCAAATAAAAGTTTCCAACCAATGCTACATGTACCGCTGATGCTACACATACCACTGTCTGGTAGAATGCTGGGCAGGGTTATATGGAGCTGAATCATTCATAAGTATTTGTATTTTAACCGAGCGATACCAGGTGGCAGAATGTATATTTAATAAAATCCAGTATGTTGGGGACTGAAAATATGTAATAAATATACATGGAGAGTGGTTAGGTCTCTGTGATCATTTCACAGGTACAATATGTAAATATACAAGAGGCAGGGGACATGGGTCTGAGAAAAGATATGTAAAAGAGTTAAGGAGACGCTGCTTTAGATCATGACTGTCCATCTTACATTATAACTTCCTGATTTAGCTCCTGTCTTTGTAGTTTAAAGGACATAGGACCAGATTCAGATCACTAGGATTAAATATGCCTGTTGTTTGTGCATGCACACTTTCTGATGGCGGCTTTCACACCTGGATTGGTGTGATCCAGAGCTGCAACTTTTATTAATGATGGGTTTTCATCAGCAAGGTGCAAGGATAGTAAGGTATAGTAGGTGCAAGAGTAGTGGTGTCTAACAACCCCCCCCCTTGTGCACCAAAGGTCTAATGACAACAGCAGCACAAGTCTGGCTACAGTCCTTAATATCGGTCTACAAACATTCCAATGGTGCCTTAATCATTTCTGTGCTCGGCAAAAGAAGAAGAGATTCTGTTGGTCCCAGTTCAGCATTTTACCTGACTGCAGGGTTTTAATTCCATTTTCTAATCCCAGGAGGATTCTACATCCAGCATTGCTGCAGAGGTTTATTAGAGCAATAATTGAACATTTGGTGTACAGGATACAGATAATGTTGTCTATTGTCGTTCCGGTCACTAATACAAGATTTGCTTCACTGGAGACAGAAATAAGTCACTTATGAACTTGAGACTGATGACTGGAGCTGGGGCTGCTGCTTTTCAGATGGCAGAGGAGGAGGTTTCTCGGTGACTTCTCACATAGGCCCTATTTTCATGCAGTTGGGTTGTAAATATTCAGATTCTCCGCGTGCACAGATCCTGGCAACATAATCGTAACATGATCCTCGTGATCCAGACTCTGCAATATCAGATCTTTGAATCCAGTTTGCAATCACTTCTAAATCTAGCAAGCTCCGCAATCCTTACACCCAACTCAAAGTACAAGATCCCTCAGCATCTTATCCTCTTGTTTGAAGGACTCCTACTGGATCTCTTTTTCTCCTTGCCCAAACAAACTGTCCTGAATTGCATGACATTTCCAAATATATGACACAACATTAAATCCATGACCATTTGCACCATTTCCCTGGATCCTCATAAAATGCTTTGGTTACCAGGAACCTCGGTCAGATCTTCTGGGCCTTTCTTATAGTTTCGGCACAGCAGCCTTCCAATCTGCTGTGCACACTGACCAATACTATTATTATCATTCATCAGCATTACTGGACCCTTTTGCTGGCATCGTGATCAAACACTCCAGCACTATACAATTAACCACTGATTATCCGCTATTTGGCCCAATATTTGTTTAGTGTGTACCCGGCTTAAGAGTCAGTGTTTTAATTATTATTCTTTAGTTTTTACTTCTATATTACATTTTTTATTTACATAACATAGGGTACCTGAATAGTTTCATGTGCTTATAAGTAAAGTTAGGACTTATTGGATAAGCAGTGACAGAAAATGTCTTTTCAAGTTTAGTAATATTCAAATGGTAGTTATTCACACATAAAATACATAATATATTGCTATAAAACCAATAACCTCTTGTGTCCCATCATTCTTAGTTATATGAAAGTAATTGAAAGTCAGTAGAGAGTCATGCGTAGAGTCCCTGAAATTCTGAAAACAGAACCTGCATGTTACGCCAAGTTGATCAGTGAACTGGCAGTGGTGTATAACGGAGCATTTGTTTATGGCATCTCACTGTATGTCTCAACAGAACTGCATTACTCTCAAATGTGTGAGTATTTCTTCCTCTCTCTGTAGACGACACAAGTCCAGAACTCCGGACAACCACAATGTAACCATTTAGTGTTAAAATGAAAATAACAGTTTCCCTAGTTTTTTTTCCCTCCCTAATGGTGATTTATTGTTAAGGTCACCCTCGGTAACCACAGTCACATTACAAATGCTGTAGTGTGCAGCACTGCACTGTTATATCCCACCCAGTATCACATGACACAGTGAGTTCCATGACCCTGTGTGTGGCAGCCATTTTTGTTTCCAGAGATATACTTAAAGATCAGATAATAATTTTTAGAAGAAAATATTATTAAAATGGGATGAATTCATATCCTTAAAAAGAAAAGGGGGTCTTCTTTATTTGTATGGTCTGCTGAGTGTAACGCCAGGGTATATCCAATATCTGGAGGGCGCTCCCTCTGCTGGCATGGACTTCTGACCTTAGACCCTGCCTTATGATCTACATTCTGTCCCCAATCGCTCGCGTCTACCCTGCCATCTGAAACCTGTGAGAACCACAAAAAGTGGGAAAGTCTGAGTCTTGTACTTTAATCCTAGAAAAACAGCCATTTACCCCATCCTAGCATTCAAAGTGCCCTCTTGTGCTGCTCTGTATCCTTTTCTCTCTGTTGTGAATGTGGATACATTGGTTACTAAGCAGGTTCCCCATAACCCAATCGTTACCTGTTAAGATGCTTTTGCTTTCTTTCAGATACCTTGGATCTTTTGTGTTGTTTAATCTGAATGCCGCAACCCTTATCTTCACTATGGAAACCATATTTTCTAGAAGACTGTCTGGGGCATCTGCCAATGAAAACTCCCTTTAACCTTCAAAATGCAGCTCCCTTCTCTGGAATAGCAATTCAGCGAAACATTATTAATGTGTGCAGGGAATAGCGGGGTGTATAGATTCCATAAATGTCACTCTGTGTAAAAAGCTTCAGGTTAGCTCCTGTAATGACCAATTTTCCATGATTTTTGTGTCTTGATCACATGAGACTTCCATAGAGGCAGCGGACGGTCGCATTAATGACTGTGGCTACAGCTTAGCCAGAGTGTTCCTAATGACTCGATGTCTCTAATCCTTTTTTGCTAGAAAAGTAAAGAAAAAAATATAGAGGAAAAAAAGAATTCATTTATTAGTCCATTTGTTTATAATCACATGGTGACATAAGCAGGTGTGACATTTTTACATGTATGAGTTTTCACTGGTCAACCCACTAAGAAGATGGCGGATTTAAGATGCGTGTGACTGAGAAAACAGCATTTAGAATGAGATGGGTTGTTGGAATCATGGTCCCTGGCTGATGACATCATAAGGATGCCAGGGCTGTGCTTTCATATCTGCCTATGGTTCCAAAACACAAAGGTCACTTTAACCACCACTAGGTCTCCTTTCATGTGTAAAGAGAAACAAGTCAACAACATTGAAAACCCTGATTATCTGACATACACTGATGTATACACACAAAATGTAAGCTGCTCAGATCAGTTTATAGGTAAATGCAAACAGGTGCATGAAAGGCTGGGGGGTAATCTGCTGGCAACAGAAACAAAGGAAAGAAAATGCCCCAGCAACACTGCCATTACCTAGTAACAGACTATACCATTCTATCAGTAAAATAAATCGCGGAAATGTTCGTTACACATATTTGCAAATTTATGATAAGCCACCAGCCACACTGATGTATATTTGGTGCACATACACGGCAGGAAATGAGATCTTAGGAAAAATAAACACATATCTTCACCTCTAAATGGTTCTCGTTTGTACATAATGTGCCATCTGTCATCAAACCATGGAGGAACTTGAGAGACAGATAAATCCTTTTTTAGTACTGATTAAATTTTCTCATATAGATCATATTTGAGGTTGTTGCCATAAGGTAAACATCTCAAAGTCTCACAAACATCATAATCTCCATTTCTAATGCATCGTTCTCAATATAAAATTCTAAGTATTTCTTCCCATTTACAGCTATTTTTCAGTTAACTCTTTGTGGTTATATATCCACAGTATTTTAGAAGTAGATGCTATTGAGGTCTGTTCGTAAGCAGCCAATCAGAAGAGTCTGGACAGTGCTTTTGTTATCATCCGTTATACAATTTCCTTGGAACTGCTAAATCCAATCTAATGATGCATTTACTATTCTCCATTACCACTCACACCTTCCACATTCTGCAGCCCAAACCAGCGACGCAAGTCTATGATAAGGAACTATCCACATAGGAATACCATTTAGGTATAACTGTATAGTGCAAAGCTAGTGTATCTGTAATGCCTGCTTGACAATCTCATAGCCATGTCGTTCTCTGTGTGTGTTTCCATGTAATTATTTATTAGTCTTTGAAAAATTCCATTTATATTACTTTAGTTTGTAGAAGGTTCATAGAAGCTATGAATCCTGCATCATGTGTGTTTTGTCCCCTCATGTTTTTACAGACTAAAATAATGATTAGACTTAAAAATAATACCAATATGAATGATAATGGAAGGTAAGTTATAAGACACAATTGTGTGGTTTCCTAAGCTTCCGTTCTTTCATTTAATCAATCAATGTCATGTTTACTAAACTCTACCAGTAAAGTATTGCATTGCAGGGTAACAGGAATGACTGTGTGTGCTCCAACCCAAAATCTTATTACTTATACGAGACTGTTATTGAAATATGCAGAGACGAAAGTCCTTTTACTAGATTAACCGTCAGCTTTTATACAGCTTAACAATAGCTTTTATACAGCAAAAATCACAATTAACATAATAGGAGTTTATACACAGTTGGATAAAATAACAATCATATTTTAGCATTCTGAGTGGTCATTAGACTTGCAGGCGGAAAGTAAATCTATATGGCGTAGTGTGACTCACAGGATTGTAGCTCTTGATTATACGTAACTTACAGCTAAAGGCATGGGAAAAATTTATCGTAGGAATAAGGCACATTTTAGGTTATCACATATTCTGTTGTTAAAGAGAAATATATCAAACTGTTGTCATAATAATAGTTAATTGGAGAATTCTAACACTTATCATTTAATCCAGAAAGACCTCGCTTCACACAGAGCCTATGAGCAGCTGGGGCTGGATCCAGACTTAAGTAAGTGCTTGAAATTAAGAGGGGAAAGTTACTCCTGGGCTAAAGCATGGTGATTGCAGGGGAGTCATATTTCATCTGTTGCACGTAGTATTAGAGTTGAGAGTTAATGTTTCCTATTCCAAGTCTAAATAACAGTGTGATAGTAACGCTGCTCAGTATCTGTGCAATAATATAATAATAATATAATAGTATTAGAGATGAGAGGTGATAAATAACAGTGTGATAATTATAGCAACTTTCCTTAAATTCAATCTTACTCTCTCCTCTACTACCAACTCCTGTCTCCACTCCACCTTGTTAGTACCCCTCAGCTCCATAACAATGTCTCTCCACACTGTCACCAGCTCTCTCCTCTGATCCTCTCCCATAACACTCTCCACCTCCGACTCACTCCCGTCACCTCTGATATCCTCCAGCAACACCTTCCTTGCTGCCGACTCTCCCTCCCGATACACTCCAGTCAACTCCGATATCCTCCAGCAACACTTTTCCTCACTGCCGACTCTCTCCTCCGACTCACTCCAATCACCTCCGATATCACGGCTCACTGCTCTGTCCCACTGCCGTCACCTTAAATCATCTCCAAAAACACTCCACACTGCTTCCGATTCTGTTCTCCGCCTCACTTTCAGGATTCCAATATCAATATTTTCCTCACTTCCAATTTCCTTCTCTGTTTTAATCCAGTCACCTCAGACCTCTGCCAAGCGCACTCCAATTTCTCTCAACTTCTGTACTCCTGTGAGCCTCAACCGTTCAAAACACCTCAAGCTTTTCCCTTCTAGAGAGAACCCCTGTTCACACTGTTATTTAGACTTGAGATAGCAAACATCACTTCTCAACTCTAATACTGTTTGCAACAGATACAAAATATGCCTTCCCTGCAATCAACATGGTTTAGCCCAGGTGTGACTTATTTTAAGAAGATTCTTAAGTGTGAATCAGGTCCTAAATTTCAAGCACTTACTTAAGTCTGGATCAAGCCCCTTGAAACTATAATGGAATTAAACATCTTAGCTTGACCTTCAGTTTGGAACATTGCAACCAAATTCCTATAACATAAACATTATTCACTTGGAAAAGATACAAATATGTAGAAATAGACTGTTAGTACATTTTTATTTCATTCTTTTATATATAATACAATTTATGTTACTACATTTCTACTTTAATCAACTGCACATTGATCATCCAACTCTCAGATATTGTTCATCCATAATTAGAGATACAATGCCCTACCACTTACATCACAGAAAATTAACATTAATGAAACTTCTGGCGACCAATCAGAAAATGTATAGGAGACATCGTAGAAAATTCTAGAATCTGATTGTTTGTTTAGGAAATAGCCATTTTTGTTCCATTTATCCAGACATCAGATGTATTATTAGCTTCCAATTTGCTGAATGTGTTAATTGGTTGCTAAATTACCATTTGTCGTTTGATTTTAATGTATGGTAATCCTCATGCAAATTACTACTGTCTTTCCAAACTTGTCACTCTCTTACTGTGCTCTTTAGCTGACCTGTTCCCCTGGGATCTCACAAAAATGCCAAGTGAAGCTCGCTGCCACTGCGCCATTCTTCCCCGGGTTAATCCCGGGATTGCAGTTTGCCGTCTGCAAGCTTCCCATTGATTGCCGAGCTTTGAATTTACCAGTCCTATATTGACTTGACAAACTAGACAGGGCCGTCCAAAACTGCACCAGACACATGAGCTAAGCAATAGACTAATTACGATACAATTGATTCTTATTAGCATATCCGCACTCCTTGTCAAACTGTCTGGCTGGGCTAGCGTGTAGTCTATTTGGGAGTCAGGAAGCTTTGCACAAAGTTTACAAATCGTCTGATGAGTATTGAATGTCTAATGTTATTTACATAAACACTTTAGGAGGAGACGGATATTTGAAATTTAAATTTTCATAAGAAATTAAACAGTCTGTAAAAGGGCAGAGACTTGCAAATACCTCGCAGGCAAAGAAATGTAATAGAGCTTGTTTTTACCGCTGCCTTTTGTTTGTAAAAATGATCAGTCAGATCAGAAGGTAGGTAACGTTACATAGGGAGTGTGTAAAGGCTGCCAGGAGCATGTAATGTGCTGTTATGTTCTTGTTTTTATTGTAAAGATTCCTGACTAAACATAACACACAAACCCAGTCGTCTCAATATTTTATGTCTCCGTGTTACAAGAATGTTAATGAATGCTTCCATCATGATATGACAATGTATTGTGATGGTTTAAGTCACGGTTGCACTGTATGTTGCTTGTACTATGAGTATAATAGTTATTTCACACAGAACAAATGTCATTTTAACAAAAGTGTAATTACTCATCTGTGCAAACTGCACACTTAGATCAATCATGCCTCGGATGGATCCTTGTGTCTGTATAACAGAGTTGTCTTTTCATTCACTAAGTTCCGATGACTGACTGGAATGGTATGAGTTTTATTCCAGATTCTTTCTATCCATTGACCAAACATGAGTGTAATCAGGGTTAAATCCTGTTCCCTATATTACAGAGTTCATAAACTGAAATGCTATACGTGCGTGCGGGGGTCCGTAGTTATGCAGACGTAGCGGGTAGTGAGCGCCCCCTGCATTCCGCGCTGTCAGGAGTAAATCCGTACACTTATTTGTCCAGATTGCTACCTCAAGTTTTACAACTAGGTCTGTATCCATATGTACACAGACCTAGCCGTAACGGGGTTTCCCCACCCCCGACCCCTTGTTTATATTACTATCCCTGCCAGGGATACGGCCATCGTAAATAAATGGTCAGCCCCTTCTGCATGCATACTTAGTTACGGGTGTGGGGCCCCGTAGCGAACGGCAGGGATATCGATTGCTTATGCACTGAACGGTAAGCAACCCCACTCCCTAACCGTAAGTCACCCCCTCCCCCCAACTTGCATTTCTCATTGCTTTGTTACATTGCTTGACTACCTTTCATCCCATGATGTAGTGATGTTAATGATGTAGTGATCTTTTTGGGTTTTTGAGCCCCACGCCTGATTTGACATATTTTGGCATTCAACTGTACTCTTGACCATTCCTCCAGTCTACCTTGCTCATCAATCATTTTATGTACCCCTCCTGACGTGTCTACCCTGTTGCATATCTTGGTGTCATCTGCAAAAAGGCATATTGTCCCCTCGATACCACAGTAAATATTACCAATAAAGATATTAAATAGCACTGGTTCAAGTACAGAACCCTGGGGTACTCCACTGGTTACCTTACCATCCCCAGAAGAGATTCCATTTACTACAACCCTTTGTTGTCCATCTTGTAATCAAGATTCCCACCAATGTCTTTAAATCCAATTCAACATTTTGCAGCTTATCTGACAGTCTGTGGTGTATAGTATATTGTATTTGTGCTTTATGCACATGCTGTTACTCCATGTCCTCAGCCTCCTGGACATTCAGTGACATATTGGTGGCTAGTTTAGGATGACTGATTGGTTTGGTAAGTAGAAAAAGAAGGGAATGTATTCCTAGATGATGGTGTCACAGTGTCCTTAAACTTGACTGCTAAGTGTTAACAGGACAATATTCCAATTATACCGCAACCTGATTGGATTCACTTCCTATTTGCTCTCCCCTCATGTTAATATAGAAATGTAAAGTTGAGTGATTGTAGATCTGTGTTATTAACAGATGGAGATTTAATTAGAAACACTGGACAGAAGAGTAGTGATTATAAAACGTATAATTTAATCTCCTCTATGTAGCATGTTGTTAATTAAATTTCAGGAACATTAATTTTATTCCTGTCAAATATTTTTTTGTGCCTGCTGGGACCCAATCTACAGCCTAAGCATAAGTCCCCCTCCACAGCCTAACTCTAAGTCTCCCCCGTCTCAGCCTAACCCTAAATCATGCAAGCGCCGATGTTCCGAGACAGGGGACTTGCGCAAATGACTTGGGAATGTCCCCTGTCAGACGTTCATGATCTGGTCCTCTATCTATAATTACTACCTAAGCTGGTTTTGGGACCATAGATGCTTATACACATAATAAACTCATACCGAGCTTTAATTACAGATTTACAAGTGTCAAAGCATAATGTATAAAATCACAGAAAGTGTCTGAAGAAAGGACTCATCCAGTAGGCCCAAGATTTATTATTTGCTTATATTTATCCCAAGCATGTTTAAATGGTTCTACTCTTACCACCTCTTTTGGAGGCTATTCCACTTATCTACTATCCTTTCAGTGAAGCAATCTTTTAACCCACAGTTTCTATGCATGTTGTCATGTTCGAATACACCTGATTACACCCCCTTTGTGAAAGCTGCTATCATATCCCCCCTCTCCCTTCTCTGCTCCAAGCTATCCATGTTTACTTCTAGTCTTTCTTTGTATGTTGTGTGAGAAAGGCCATGAACTATCTTAAAAGAATCTAACTGAAAGAAAAGGCTGGCAAAACAACAGCGCTGCTATTAATTCATTCCTTAGTTACGACAAACAGGCTATATCAAGCCAACTATTTGGAACAAAGATAAAATCCTAACTATAGAGGACTTTTTTGCAGGGTTTTTGAGCCCTCATATGGGGTACATGCAGAAAAGAGAAGCGAAAATAAAATGTATTGTTTATATTAAAATAAAATATAATAGACAATGGGCATGATCCAGACTTAAGGTTGTTTTATGTATGTAAGCGTACACGACTTATGCCCAACTAAATATAATGCCCTCCCCCTGGCACGCCTCTTGCACGTACGTGACTTTGCTGACTTACGCGATCATATTCCTACTATAACTTTTCCTGTGTATCTCTGGTTGTACATAAGTGCCTAACCCAGCCCATACAATTTACATGCCTCCCTCCTCCCACAGTGCGTATAATCGGCTTGCGTAGGGTTGTCATGCCCTATTGTGCGGAGTTTGGGATGCGGAATATCAGCTGTGCGCACGCGCTGTTCATTCTCACAGCCAGATGTTATTAAGTGTTGATCAGGCCCAGTAAGCAATAAAATCAATAAAATACTGTACAAGGTCCGTTTTGAAACCAAGGGGTCAGTGGGGAAGGAGAAAGTGGAGTTCCAGAATAAGGACACAATAGTAGCCAGGGGAGACGTCCAGTGGAAGCTCTCAAATGTCTGATAAGGAACTGCTGGATGATATGTTGTTGCTCAAGATCTGTGGATACTTGTGCACCATTTTAGTTGCTCCTCTTTTCAAGGGGTGTAATGTGTTAGTGGCGATATGGCCTCCAGAACGGAAGTAAAGTGACATCACTACTTTCTATCTGTTGCTAATTCCTCTCCCTGTACAACCAAGCATCTGACTTGCATTTCTCATTGCTTTGTTACATTGCTTGACTACCTTTCATCCCATGATGTAGTGATGTTAATGATGTAGTGATCTTTTTGGGTTTTGGGGCCCCACGCCTGATTTGACATATTTTGGCATTCAACTGTACTCTTGACCATTCCTCCAGTCTACCTTGCTCATCAATCATTTTATGTACCCCTCCTGACGTGTCTACCCTGTTGCATATCTTGGTGTCATCTGCAAAAAGGCATATTGTCCCCTCGATACCACAGTAAATATTACCAATAAAGATATTAAATAGCACTGGTTCAAGTACAGAACCCTGGGGTACTCCACTGGTTACCTTACCATCCCCAGAAGCGATTCCATTTACTACAACCCTTTGTTGTCCATCTTGTAATCAAGATTCCCACCAATGTCTTTAAATCCAATTCAACATTTTGCAGCTTATCTGACAGTCTGTGGTGTATAGTATATTGTATTTGTGCTGTATGCACATCCTGTTACTCCATGTCCTCAGCCTCCTGGACATTCAGTGACATATTGGTGGCTAGTTTAGGATGACTGATTGGTTTGGTAAGTAGAAAAAGAAGGGAATGTATTCCTAGATGATGGTGTCACAGTGTCCTTAAACTTGACTGCTAAGTGTTAACAGGACAATATTCCAATTATACCGCAACCTGATTGGATTCACTTCCTATTTGCTCTCCCCTCATGTTAATATAGAAATGTAAAGTTGAGTGATTGTAGATCTGTGTTATTAACAGATGGAGATTTAATTAGAAACACTGGACAGAAGAGTAGTGATTATAAAACGTATAATTTAATCTCCTCTATGTAGCATGTTGTTAATTAAATTTCAGGAACATTAATTTTATTCCTGTCAAATATTTTTTTGTGCCTGCTGGGAAGACTGTTTCCATTAACATGGTTAGTTCTGTTCGCTAAAAACAATACCAAACATTAAACTGGCATCACAAAGCAAATAACGCTAAGAGATTTTTAATGGGCTTTTTTACGGTATTAATTTTGTTTCTCGGCTGTTTTTCATTACATGAAATATTGAGCCATCCTCCTTTCTTTCAAAGTATTATAGTAACGTTTTATTAAATCATTTAAAAGCAGTGATTTTATTTTAATGAAAATGGAGTAGATTAGTAGATACTGCGGCATTAACCTGAATTTAACATTTTTAACCCGTTTGTAAGTGAACATAATAGATGAGCAGTAATCCGTATTTCCTCCACCTCTTTCAATAGCCATCAGCTGCTCACATTAAAGGTGGCTGATTTGTAGCCAATAGAGCCAAAGTGAGCGAAACGACTCCTGTACCGACCGACCTTCTTGATTTATTACTGCAACTACCTACCGACTTTTCTTTTACTTACACCAGTCAGGTAGGCACAGGAGTAAATAAGGAGGGTTCTCCACTAACTCCTGTACCTTCCTGACTGACTTTTATTACTACATACATTCCATACTCACTCCTGTACCTACCTTCCCAACTGACACCTGTACCCACCTGCCATCTCAACTGGCTCCTGTTCACAGACTGCCTGATTCCTGTGCCTTTAGACCCAAACCAGAATTAAAGAGAAATTCCATTCGTTAGCTTTTGGAGTTCACCTCCCTTGCATGTACGGGCCTTCTGCATCCCCAATCCCTTAAAAGTTGCGATGTGGAAGGCTTATGTAAGGAACACATGATCGTACTTTACGGCTTAGCCAAGCTCTTAGTGTACGCTGTGCATTGCAAACCACACATAGAAACATAGAAAGTGACGGCAGATAAGAGCCACATGGCCCATCTAGTCTGCCCATTTGTTTATTTAAACCTATACTGACCCTAGACCCTATTTACCCTCAATTTAGTTTACAATTTAGGATACCCTTATATTTA
>WWET01000535.1:375536-416563 GCA_011038615.1 Limnodynastes dumerilii | reverse complement strand
GTTAAAGTTAGGCTGCAGGACAGAAATGGGTAGAGCTAGGTGACGGTTATGGTTAGGCTGCAGGTTGAGGATGGTTAGGGGTTAAGGTTAGGTTTGTGGGAAGGGGATGGTTAGGGTTAAGGTTAGGCCGCGGGACAAGGATGGTTATTAGGGGAGGGATAATGTTAAGTTGCAGGAAGGGGAGGATTAGGATGAAGAAATCTTACCTGTCGCTGTTGCTCTCTTCGGAGAACTCAGCTGTTTCATCGAAAGCGTACATTTCATTGCCTCAAGGTGGTGTGTGGAAAGACATCATCGGAGCGATGAGCTACACCCATCTGTAACCTGCTTTTGTCTCTAGGGAGACTGTTCTACTAGATCTGTCTCTGGGTCGCCCTTTGCATTTAAGGGACCTGAGGTGAAAACATAATTGATCCCCCTCCCCCCTTTGCCACTACGAACTACCCGGTATCTTCAAATTAACGGCCACAGCACAATAATGATATACTATAACGTGCCGCAAACTTTGAAAGCAGTTGTGAATGACTCTAGGGCCCCAAAAAGCGCAGGGTCCCTGGTGGAGGAACGGGTTGAACAGTACTAATGGCCGTCCTAGATTTAAAATTTGTAGTTATGTAAGTCTTAGCAGGCAGCCATTACCACTGATATCCCTGCACCTGTGATTGCACTGTTTACTTGTCAATCAATATGATTGCAGCTACAATACCGTTTTACAGAAACTTTATTTGTCTTTTAAAACATGGAAGTGAACAAATGCATGATTGCGAAAAAGTTGACAGCACGAAGGGCGGCTTTTCTGAATAACGAAGACCAAAGCTTAAATTCAGAAGCACGTATTAGATTTTTAAAATGAAAATCAACATTCTGGAAGGGGACCAATTGGAATTTCCCGTTAGCTACCTGTTCTGGTTATTGTTAGACAGCAGGACAGGAAGGGGTTAAGGTTTAGCTTCGGATGGAGGAGGGTTAGGCTACGGAAACATGATGGGTAGGCTTATGGGAGGGTTAGGTTGTTGAGGTTGGAGAATTAGGCTGTGGAGAGCGGAGGGTTAGGGTTAGGCTGTGGAAAGGGGATGGTTAGGGTTAATAAAACTTACCTTTCAGCATTTAGCTGTTTGGAAAGCGTCCACCCGCAGGAGCCATTTCTTCCAGTTGCAGACTGCCGTGACGGCAGACGGCACCCGACTGCCAGAATTTCACCTGTCATAACGACATCCCTATAATTAATAACTTAGTTATAGTTATTAATAATTAACTTGGAAGGAAAGAAAATAAGGAGGGTCCCGCCATACCCAGATAATCTTTATAAATGACTATAGTATTCCTTTCCTTCTGTTGTTTCGTTGGCACCAATCCAATAGAGAAACAAAACTTGTAGCAGCGGAATAGAACGCGCATATTCAGTACTTGAGATCATTGGTATAAATGTCATATTCAATCCAGAATCATTGCAATATCGGTGTCCATCTCTTCACGTGTTACTTGCCCTTTCTGATAAACTCAGGTGTGGCTTACTTAAAAAACAATCCATAAATCTAGCGTCTGGCTCACCACATTGTTCTGTTTCCAAACACATCTCCCAGACTACTGAAAAGGAACAAGGGTTCTCCCCATACTGCCATAGCAACTCCAACTCCTACTCCTGTGCAACTTATGTGGCTTTAATTAGCACTTCCATTGATCGAGGTAGTTGTGTGTTTAAAACTATATGAAACCCTAGGGGATGTAGAGGCCCAAGCTACGATACAGGGATACTCTGAAAAACCGTTTTGCTTTTTGGTGAACTCACAGAAAACAACACACACACTTTGACAGCCCCGCTGCGGTTTTTCGATTTATGGACAAATATTAAAAAAAAGCAAATAACAGCAAGCTATCTGCTAGTGGTGAGCTCTGCAGGCAATGTGCTGTGCTCATAATCATAAATCTACTTGACAAATGGGCAAAAACTATTTAAGTTTTACAGCAGCGAGGCTTCAGTTTGGATAGTAACGGTGGTCCAGATCCCTAATTGCGCTCCACAGGCCATTTACACATTCAGAATGCGTAAGTACGCCGTGCTTGCGTTCTGCACATGCGCGAACATGGCAGTTGCTTATCAAGACTAATGAAGACTGAATAATGATCTTACGAACCCATCCCTTTCGCACAAGGACGTGTGTGTAAAAGTTACCTTAGGGATCAGGGCAAGGAGAATGCGATACTCTCCCACGACTGTTAGAGCGCACTTTGTGTACGGAAGCCTCCGCTGAATCCAGTCCGTTGATGGAAGGTCTGCTCATCCTAGAGTAACGGATACGGAATATATCTATACTCTGTTTCCTTTCTGTTTTATTGTTTCTTTCTTATGGCTTATGGTAATTTGTAATTGCTAATGTAATACTTTAATAGATGTATAAATGTATTGTTTTACCTGGTTGAGGGGTAATGTTTCTGTATGCTACAGGGCCGTCCATACAACTGCTAAACGTCTACAGATTAGAAATGTGATTGTGACTGCGTCTGTTGTTTTAGTGCGGAGGACATGTTATCTTGCATTGCTGACCCCTCTTGGTGATGGTTCTATGTGCACATCATAAAGCACTATAAGATTATCAGGGAGATCAGATATAATATTGTTATTACCCTCTCTACAGACAAAGCTGCTGACATCCTCGTCACTAGCAGAGCAGACCGTGGGCCTTATCTATCTAGACCTAAATGTTGTGATCCAAAACTTACATTCGTGGCCAGAACCCTTCCTTAAATATTCCGCCTGCACCTCTGTGTGTGAGGAATAGTGCATCATACGGAAGGGCTTAGCCGAGTCCTTATTGTACGATTTAAGGGCCACCCACCATGTGTACCTCATATGCCTCCCGTGCAGAGAATGGCCTTCATACGGAACGCAGCATTGAGCAATTGCATTCCGTACAACGTTTATTTTTTATTGTGCATGCACAGTGCATCATTACAGGCTAATTCCATACCTGGTGTTATTATGTCTGGATCCGGACCTATGTTAAAGGATCTGTGTCCTCTTAATATATATTCATCTTGATTTTACTTCTGGGTTGTTTAGCTTTGTGGTGGTTATTCCCAAGATGTCTGAAATTAATAGTTTGCATTATATAACATAAGTTTTGTTTTCAGAGGATCAAGATCCGTCCTGGGAAGGCAGAGCCGCCGCGTGTACCGCTTGCCAAAATGGTGGCAGTTTCTGAACCTATTGCAGTAAATCTGGATCCGGTCTGCAGTTATTAAACATTATATTTAGTTTATAATGAAATACCTCTAGTGACTCAGTCGTCAGCAGGATGCAGTTGTTCAAACATGATGAAATGTTTAGCCATGATGAAATTACTATTGGAAACGGGGATACGTTCCCTATAGAAAAACTGTGGCATCCACACGTTATTGTCTAAAGTGCTAATCTCCAGAAGCTGACCTTTCTCAATGGCTTTGGGGTTGCCCCTGTATCCTTCATTTCTTGCTCCAAATTAAACGAAGAATCAACACTAATTAACTTTGTCCCCTTCATGTCTGAATGGGCTGTATTGGGAATCTTACCCCCAAGCCAAAAAATTGAAAAGGGCTGCAAACACATACTTTTAGCAATTTGTTCAGCTGTCAAAAAGGCGATTTTACGAGGTGGCTACAGACTTCTCCCCGACTCTGTAGTTTATTTAAACAAAAGCTATTCCATCTTTTTTAGAATGGATTGGGTGGAAGCGCTCTTGGAGAAAGAGCGGAAAGTTGGAAAGTTCTTGTTTGGGAGAGATATATTACTATAATCAGCTGCAAATACACAACAGCTTGAAGGCTTCTTCATGGCATGAATACAGTTTTATCTAATGATCCGCCAATTGATTTATCCAGTATCACGCTCGCCTAATGATCATCTTAAAGATTTCGATGACCTGTGTTCCCTCCTGGGCACCTGAAGATACATTTGTAAATTTGTATAAATATGTGTAATTACCTTGTTTTGGTTTTTTACACTGACAAACTGGTGTTTCCATATTTCCATTTCCATTATTGGGTTTTTGTATTCTCACGAAACCAACGCATTTACCTGCTGTTCTGATTACATTCAATAAAAAATGATTGTGAAAAAATAAAAACTGCGGCAGGAGGACTTTGGCAGCCTGAGATTAGAGTTATGCCATAAGAAGGAAGGGTTTGGGTTATGACATAAGAAGGGAGGGTTTGGGTTATATCATAAGAAGGGAGGGTTTGGGTTAGTGCTTAAGAAGGGAGGGTTTGGGTTATGACATAAGAAGGGAGGGTTTGGGTTAGGCTGCAGGACAAGAAGCATTATTGCTGATGATGGCTGCAGGAAGTGAAGGGTTAAGGTTAGGATTGGGAAGTAGGGCTTACCTTTCTAAGTACAATGAGACTTTCGGAAATGAGTCCATAGGACCAGCAAACCACAACCGTACTAATTATTAACATATTCTTATAGCATCATAATACATTTTCTATGGATCAATTTATATTTATCCTGGTAATATCAGGAATGCTCATAGACACTTATCAAATATCTGTGACTTTAAATCCTCCTGCGACAACCTCCCTATTTTGTCTCTGCCTAATTATGTGCTTGTCTGTTTAGTCTTATTTATATTGAAATATCACACTGCTCCTCTGACCTACAGTCCTGTAACTGAGTGTCGCCTGGTGATATATTGTCTGTCTCATTAAGCATGAGGGTGGGAGGCAGTGACATGGGGAGAGCCATTTATGCATTCAGATGGGATCCCAGACACCTTCTTTGAAATAAGGAAAATGCACCCCGTGGGGCACATTAATTCCCTTCTAGAAATACCAGGAGTGGGTGCTTTTCTGTTACACATTTACCTTTTATAACCCCTGTAGAATAGCATTGCTGAAGTTCAACTCATTATTGCAAAAATACGTATTTAGTCATTGGAAAGTCTGTAGGTTTCTGCTGTCCAACTTGCTTCCTTATTTGTTGCACCTGTCTGCAGCTATATAAGAGAAAGCTACTCGTTCTAATCCTGCGTTTTGCTGTGTGATCTATACGCAGGCAGAAACATTACTAAACCGGTTTTCTGGGTCTGTCTGCTGAATAATTCACACTGGTTGTACTCAGAGAGCCAAGACAAGAGCTGGAACTGAAGGCAGGCACTGAGAGTCTGCCTGACGGTGGATCTGTGTATTCAGATTAATTCCCATCCCACTAAACGTTGATGAGAAAATATTACCATTTCAATCACACTAAATCCTTCATATTACATTGACATTTCTAGTTGATATCAATATTTCCTGTGCTATGCTGACGTATAATTGTGAAAACCCCGCTCTGCACCATCTAATGTCCCTGTTGGCTGTGGAATTGGGTACAACGGATAAACAGACCTTTATGCTGAGGTGCCGCAGCAATATTTGCAGCATCAAATGGGTTATTTGTTTTCCTGCGATAAATTAAATATTCAGACACTTCATAGCAGATGGTGGTAGTTTGTTTGTCGGTTTTAGTTTAGTTCTATGAGCTGCTCACTGCCATCGGTTACATGATGCTTTAGCCATTGCCTTTGTTTCTTTGAGAGATTGTTGTTTTGACAAATGTAATGTTAATAATACATCTGAAGTGAAAGTCTTATTACAATGCTCATAATTCAGATGTTTGGTACTTTTAGTTTTACAGAAACGCGTTTCTGTCCTCCGATAACAATTTTGTCCAAGATTAATGGCCAATATCTCTGTAAGAAGGATTGCGGTGCCTCATGCACTGCCCATATCTCATGGCGTAAGAAGGGAGCGTTGGGGTTAGGACATAAGAAGGGAGGGTTTGGGTTATGGCATAAGAAGGGTGGGTTTGGGTTATGGCATAAGAAGGGAGGGTTTGGGTTATGGCATAAGAAGGGAGGGTTTGGGTTATGGCATAAGAAGGGAGGGTTTGGGTTATGGCATAAGAAGGTAGGGTTTGGGTTATGGCATAAGGGAGGGTTTGGGTTATGGCATAAGAAGGGAGGGTTAGGTTTAGGCTGCAGGACAAGAAGCATTATTGCTGATGATGGCTGCAGGAAGTGAAGGGTTAAGGTTAGGATTGGGAAGTAGGGCTTACCTTTCTAAGTACAATGAGACTTTCGGAAATGAGTCCATAGGACCAGCAAACCACAACCGTACTAATTATTAACATATTCTTATAGCATCATAATACATTTTCTATGGATCAATTTATATTTATCCTGGTAATATCAGGAATGCTCATAGACACTTATCAAATATCTGTGACTTTAAATCCTCCTGCGACAACCTCCCTATTTTGTCTCTGCCTAATTATGTGCTTGTCTGTTTAGTCTTATTTATATTGAAATATCACACTGCTCCTCTGACCTACAGTCCTGTAACTGAGTGTCGCCTGGTGATATATTGTCTGTCTCATTAAGCATGAGGGTGGGAGGCAGTGACATGGGGAGAGCCATTTATGCATTCAGATGGGATCCCAGACACCTTCTTTGAAATAAGGAAAATGCACCCTGTGGGGCATATTCATTCCCTTCTAGAAATACCAGGAGTGGGTGCTTTTCTGTTACACATTTACCTTTTATAACCCCTGTAGAATAGCATTGCTGAAGTTCAACTCATTATTGCAAAAATACGTATTTAGTCATTGGAAAGTCTGTAGGTTTCTGCTGTCCAACTTGCTTCCTTATTTGTTGCACCTGTCTGCAGCTATATAAGAGAAAGCTACTCGTTCTAATCCTGCGTTTTGCTGTGTGATCTATACGCAGGCAGAAACATTACTAAACCGGTTTTCTGGGTCTGTCTGCTGAATAATTCACACTGGTTGTACTCAGAGAGCCAAGACAAGAGCTGGAACTGAAGGCAGGTACTGAGAGTCTGCCTGACGGTGGATCTGTGTATTCAGATTAATTCCCATCCCACTAAACGTTGATGAGAAAATATTACCATTTCAATCACACTAAATCCTTCATATTACATTGACATTTCTAGTTGATATCAATATTTCCTGTGCTATGCTGACGTATAATTGTGAAAACCCCGCTCTGCACCATCTAATGTCCCTGTTGGCTGTGGAATTGGGTACAACGGATAAACAGACCTTTATGCTGAGGTGCCGCAGCAATATTTGCAGCATCAAATGGGTTATTTGTTTTCCTGCGATAAATTAAATATTCAGACACTTCATAGCAGATGGTGGTAGTTTGTTTGTCGGTTTTAGTTTAGTTCTATGAGCTGCTCACTGCCATCGGTTACATGATGCTTTAGCCATTGCCTTTGTTTCTTTGAGAGATTGTTGTTTTGACAAATGTAATGTTAATAATACATCTGAAGTGAAAGTCTTATTACAATGCTCATAATTCAGATGTTTGGTACTTTTAGTTTTACAGAAACGCGTTTCTGTCCTCCGATAACAATTTTGTCCAAGATTAATGGCCAATATCTCTGTAAGAAGGATTGCGGTGCCTCATGCACTGCCCATATCTCTGTTATAAAGCTTTCCCATACTTGAATTGATCATCCAGTTTATATACACAGTGGACTATATGCACATCTCCCCATGTGGATTTACACAGAGCCTAGGAATGATGGACCATAGGGCTTCGTTAAGTAATCATGTATATTTTCCTATACCATGTGCATGGAGAATGGCTCCTTCTGCCCTCCCCAGCTAATCTACATCCCCCCCCCCCACTTCTTCCTAAATCCTTCCAAAGCTGCCTTGGCACGTCTCCTTCTACCTAACCTACTACATGCGATCTTTAAAGACTGCGTATTCAGTCTGTGTAAGTGGTATGTAGATTGCATAAATGACCTACTACTCATACATCGTGGATCATTTCTTAAAGGAATGCACTTAAGAAGCCAGAGCTTCTTAAGCGTCAATCCGGTCCTATCTTACTACATTTCTGCTTTATTCAATTATACGTTGATCATCCAACTTACATCCATGATAGCACTGGGAGCTTTTCTAACATGCTAAGCGCCCTCCATTTTATCCAGGCCCATGTTATGCGAGGACGGCGCAGAAGTCTTAAGGCAGGGAGGGGTCTGCTCACCCACACGGCAATCTGGATACAGCTGAGATCCGTCACCAGATCCGGTTCAGTGTTACTGCTTGGAGCCCCGCCGATGCTGGTTGCTAGCGGTAACAGAACAGTGCACCTCCTTGGTCACCTGTGCATAGATGAATTAAAGTTGGTAAACAGAGCAAAGGAGGCTTCAACCTGGGGATGTTGGGCTGAGTTAAGGGTTATATCCATGTTAGGCTCCTGATGTTGGATCCGTGCCCTTAAGTATTTTGCACGGAAACCCCTTTGTGCGGAATACTGAATTGTACGTAACGGCTTAGCCAAGCCCCCTTTGTACAGAAATCGAAAATTAAAAACAGATATTAAAAAAAAGTTAATAAACAAATATAGGTCTATTGTACAAATAGTTGATACACAGAAAAATCGGTGTCTGCAGCCTCAGAGATTGTGCATTAAATACATTGAGGTAGATCCAGAACTACGTGTGCCGTACGTTTATTCGCGGAGCGTATTTTCATGCGCGTAAATTCGTTACACTCCCCTCGGCACACTCCTTGCACGGACGTATTTTGTCAAGATACGCTTTCCAAACCCTACCTTAACTTTTTCCAACGTAACCGCAGTCATACGCACACGTACGTATGGGCTGAATGAATTTACGCAGCTAAGCACGTCCATACTGTACACTTTAAATACAACCCCCCGCCTACTTCACACGTAATTTGGACTAACGTAAAATCGGCACGCCCACACGTAAGTATTTACGTGACATATACGTGCATGGCCCATACATTCACAATTACACTACGTTATTTTCTATGGTGCGCATGCGCAGTGCGTACAAAACAGTGATTTTACGTATCAGACACGCGTAAATTCGCTCCGAGTTGTAGTTCTGGATCAGGCCCATTGTACATCGAAGCAATTATAAATTGCTAACTCTAGCACAACATACTTATAATGACCTTATGAGATGTAACATTTTTTGTGGCATGCAATCGAGATAAGGATCTGAGTATTTTAAATCACGTTCTTTTAAAAGTCCAGGAGCTGTAAGGTTTCACACAGCTTATAGTAATAGCACATCTAATAAATGTAAACGGGAAAATTAGGCTTTATCACGCCACAGAGCATCAGATGGTGCTGCAGATATGCCAATTCTCAACGAAAGTACGAATACTTTGGTACCGCTGGCTTTTCTCTGTTTGAAGGCATTAATCCAGTATAGTTTGAGGCTAATAGACAACATAGTATGGTCTCCGTCTGATGGTATAGACAATGATTATCAATCACTCAACTCACAGGTCTAGGCAATCACAATACCGACGCGTTTCACTGCGAACAGCCGCAGTTTCTTCAGAGGCTTGTGGCAATAACTAACCAGAAGCAAGCCCTTAATGTACAATTTATATGGCGATGCCCACCCGCCATGGGGATCCGGTACGCATAGTGAGTGGGCGCCTCCCCTGCGGAGAACGAACTTGGTACAGAATATTGCATCGGATATCTGTGTTCCTTGTGGAAGTTCTCTGTATCGCACAATATCAGACTATTTCCATATGTGACCCTACGGAAATAGCCTGGCGTTACCAATTCTGGATGTGCCCATTCTTCTGTAGGGACAGCTGATCCATATAAGGACAAGCTGCCTGGGCCAGGCGGCGCATGCAGTTACCACGCGCAGCGGGTGGCATGGGTTTCCCTGATCTTACTGCATTCAGCTGTGGGTCATTTTTGACCATATAATAAAAGCCGAATGACTGAAAGCTGTTTCCTTCCAGAGAGTTAAAACTATGAACTGAATCGAGGGAAAATGGAAATCCATTGAGATTTGCATATGAAATATTGAACTAAGGAAGGCAGCTCTCACAGGCTTTATGAATTAGTCATACAGACACAAGTGTGTTCCATCCATACATCTACAGAGAAGTCACTGCTTAGCCTTCATTAAACACATAAAGATCTATCTTTCTTTATTATTGGTGTCCGCTCGTGAGTCTATTGCCGCTAGGTTTTGTTTGGCTTTCCCTTTACAATATTGCAGTTACATTTTTACTTCTACGCGACGACTTATTTAAAATTTCATGAACTTCCATCTCACCAAGGCCAGTCAGTGAAAGCTTCAGCCGCAGCTTTTGTTGTTCATTTACTGTAGTCGGTCCTCTTTTATCCACCAGCGAGTTTGTCCAAAGCAATTAACCCAAATAGCCACAATGTAATTACCAGATGACAGCAGTTTGACAGCTGTGCTTGGACCAGCGGTAGCCAAGTTCCGTAAACGAGAATATTGTTTCCAAACCTCCTCTTTCCACTTTTTCTCCATATACTGTAATTCTTTGATCAGATTTTGTAAACATGTTTTAATACAAGTAAATATATTCATTGCTTTTTTGTTTTCTGATACTAAGATGAGATTAGAAGCCTCCGGCTCTCACATTATACTCCATTTATTTCAGAATTTGGATTAGTTGTTTTATATCTGCCTCCTGATGTTCAACAAATGAGAGAAATGGCAACAGAATAAAGCATAAATTCTCCGGCAATAGGACTGTACTTTCCCAGTATTTCCATTTTCTTCACAATTATTGTTTGCGTCTGCAGATTTGTATTTCAGCTATTTACAATTCATTCAAACCATGTGAGGAATGCGGGGGCTGTAATAAAGAACCATTTATTAGATCAGAATTTCTGACTTCTTGTTACTCTGCAGTTACCATCGGGAGTGGTGCCAGTCCGAAGATCTGATTTACGACAGTTCCCACGCCGGCACCTTAATGTTGGCAGCGGTCACTGATTGGCGTTTTTCAATTAGATGAAGTTGTTGCCGTGACAGCTGTCTAATTGTATATTGCAATGGGGACATATTTGTTTGGAATTATAATAATCCTAATTCATAGACCTTTTTCCTAAACCTAACCCTAATCTTAATTCCTAATCCTTATCGCAATTCCTAACCTTAACCAGTAACTGCAGAACGGGCACTATTACCGGGTACATTGAGTATCACAACAGGTGTCTTGAGTGAGTAAATGTCAGTTTATCGCAATTTGTGCTTTCGGCGGTATACACGAAGTTAACTTTTTCTAAACTCGGATCCTGTTCTAACTCATACAGCCTACATTACATTACATTAGGCTGCCGGCTCTTTCACTTTCAAAATACTGATTACCGGAAGGTAAACGTGTCCCGTTACCATTAGATTTATACACATTAGTCGGGCCTGTCCCACTCTTTAACATGTAGAAGTGCCCAGGCTTGTGTTCCCTTCCAAAAACCTCACAGGCTTCATATACCATTCTTGTTATGGTGCATTGGCTAAACGGGAAATATTGCCTATGCAACAAAAAGCTTTTGACCTATATCCAATTCGATCATATTTTCTGTGCCCTAGAATGCTCAATGGTGTTAAAAGTTGAACTTTGTGTTATAGCTGTTATTTATTATACATGGCCATTTGAATAAATCATGTAAAAGGCTTTTATACATACAATAACCATTTATCTGGCGTTCGTGTGACTCTCAAGCATTTAATAATTTAACCAGGGCTCCTTAGATGTGAGGGAACACACACAGCCTGTTCCCCTCACTGGCCGTAGACATGTATTGTATCACAATTCACAAATTAATCTTACAGCAATGGGTTAACACTCCACTCTTCCCGCTGTTAAATGATTCATTCTGCTAAACACACACTATCCTCTGTGGAGCCCGGTGAAATTATTTTACAGCTCCAAGAACAAATTGTTTATGTGGAAGGGAGTTTTGAGAAAGAAAATGGTTCTAGGAGATAAAATAGATGATATTATATATAGCACAGTGTCATTCCATACGGCATTTTCCAGGGTCATTCAGTTATTGTTTTTCCAAAGCAATGAAAATCCACTGTATAGGACAGCGCCCCATTCATAACTTTCCTCCACAGAAAGGGATATTTCAGCACCTTGGACAGTTGCTGTTTTGTCCTCGTCCTCAATGCAGTTGGGCTTAAGGGTAAGTTTAGGATTAGGCTGTGGGAAATGGGTGGTTATGGTTAGGAAAGGGTTAAGGGTAGGGTTAGGTTAAAAAAACAAAAACCCTTACTCTTCGTGACTCGAGTCGTATTGCTCTCGGCAGTCTTCATTTAGCTGCCATACAATGGTATGGTATCTGCAAACCACATCCCTCACTCTCTTCAGATGTGATATGCCGAGTAAACTGAATTTCCAGACATGGGCAAGCGTTGACACTTCATAAGTTGTGAAACTCCTAACATACTTCAATAGCATAGGCATGACTGGTACCTGGCTAAGAATAACTGGATTTATATCTTATATTCTGTAAGTTCATCCCTCTCACTTAGTGTGTTAGCTCACGTGAGCAGGGCCCTCCATCCTAATGTTTTTCCCTCCTCTACCACTCCCTCCCTCACTTCGTACCCTCTTGTCCCCCTCTGCTACCCTCTTACCCCATCCCCACCTGGTGGCTCCCTCTCAACCTCCCACTGCGCTCTATCCCCTCCTCACGATCTGCCAAGCTTGACACCTCACATGTTGCCTTGCTGCCTGTATTTGCTTCACGTTATTGTATTTTTGTGATATTTTTATATTTATATTGTATAATATTATGTACTATGCTGTCCATCTCTGCCCTGTATGTCTGTACTGTATTTTTTACGGCTCTTCTAACACCTTGTGGTGCCTTATAAATAAACGATAATGATAAATTATAATAAGTGTTTCCCAACACTTGGAATGCCGCAGCTTGCCTTTGTCTTGTTTACGACTACATAGGTCTTTTAGTTTCTGATATCAGCCTTATATATCATGCTCCAAATCATGTACTCCTATCTGTATTTGAAAGCCAGTATCGGGAGATATAGGTCCAAAGTACAGTGGGCACAGATTAAGAACACCACAGATTTTATAAGCTATAATTCCAAAACAGCCTCCTTTACTGACCGACAAGGGTGGAGCTGTTGAGGTAATTGCAAGCTCTTGCATCCAGAACTAATCTGTCAAGCCCAGGAGGTCTGAGATTCAGGCAAGATGATTGTTATTTTTCAGGGGAATAAAAAGACCTCTTTTCTGCACCTAAATTTCTGAGTCCATGTAGGACACAGGCTTCAAGCTAACGTGAAGGTGTTACTATAACGGCAACTAAACTTTTGCAAAGTCTTAGTGGATGGCAGCATCATTCAAATGGTTCTACTTTTTTGTCCTTTTTAAACTTTTCCTGCTCTCAGGCAGTATAAACACAACTACCTCTGCAAACCTGAACTGGCAGATCTCCACTCACTAGAGAAGATCACGGCTTTACCATCTACCCCCAAGCCTTGTAATGATTGATGAAGCACTGAGAAGGAGTGCAGGGAGCTGGCAGCCTGCAGAGCAGTATGTAGGGGGAGGCACGCTGTCTGTTCTCAGTTTCTCTCCTGCACGGAATGAACTTTAAGAGTTTAGTTGATAACAAATCTATTTTCCACTGTCACTGAACGCTTATTGCCTAATAATAAATAGAGCGTAACATGTAATAGTGTAATACTGAGGGTAACAGGTAACCAAAATAAATAGTAGTATGTGTGTTTCCACTTAGAGCACATAAGCAGTAGCTTGTCAGGACGGCCCTGTTTTATGTCTGACGGTGATGCACCTGTCGCCGCATCCTGTGATACAGACCTCTTGTATTTTTGCACAGGTCATTATACCCATGTGGTTAGATCCAGACGGGTCTGTAGTTACACATCGTAGAGGGCAATGCACACCCTCGGCACTCCCCTCTAATGGTAGTTATTCTGGACGCTTACGTATACAGAAGCCTCCCTTAAAATTTACGACTTGATCTGCGTCCGTACAGCCCCCAACCTCTCATTTAAATGCATATCCCCAGCTGTATGGCAGAGATATGGCAATCGTAAATGAAGGCTCGTCCCCTTTATCTTACCTACAGACGTACGTAACTTAGTTACGTATGTCTGAAGATACCCTAGCGTTATACCAGGTGCGCCAATGTTCCTAGACAGGGCACTTATGCAAATGACTTGCGTAAGACCCCTGTCTGAGTTACTTCTATATCCGGCCCATGAGTTGAAGTCACAATTATCCTCATGATGCTGCTTCACTCAGTTTAACAACAGATCTGTGGTTTTTTTCCCTTGCTTCAGTCACAATTTAATCTGTGCACCCACAATCTAGACCATAGAAACATAGAAAGTGACGGCAGATAAGAGCCGCATGGCCCATCTAGTCTGCCCATTTGTTTATTTAAAACTATACTGTCTTTAGACCCTATTTACCCTCAATTTAGTTTACAATTTAGGATATCCAAGAGCCAGATTTACTAAACTGTGGGTTTAGAAAAGTGGAGATGTCAGGGCACTTATGCAAATGACTTGCGTAAGACCCCTGTCTGAGTTACTTCTATATCCGGCCCATGAGTTGAAGTCACAATTATCCTCATGATGCTGCTTCACTCAGTTTAACAGCAGATCTGTGGTTTTTTTCCCCTTATAAGCCCCCTGCTTCAGTCAGAATTAGAATCTGTGCACCCACAATCCAGACCATAGAAACAAAGAAAGTGACGGCAGATAAGAGCCGCATGGCCCATCTAGTCTGCTTATTTGTTTATTTAAAACTATACTGTCCCTAGACCCTATGTACCCTCAATTTATTTTACAATTTAGGATATCCAAGAGCCAGATTTACTAAACTGTGGGTTTGGAAAAGTGGAGATGTTGCCTATAGCATCCAATCAGATTCTAGCTCTCACTTTCCTGTTAAATACTAGAGAATGTCAGCTAAAATCCGATTGGTTGCTATGGGTAACATCTCCACTTTTCCAAACCCAAATGTAAATCTGGGCCCTAAAGTGTTAAAAGTATCGTTTGAGGGATTGCTGACATTGTGACTTCGTTGATTGTAAAAAAAATTTCCACTTCTCAAAATCCAATCAAATGATCAGATGCTATATAATGATAGTCCAGCATTGTTGGGGAGTAAACACAGGAAAGATGTCATCTGAAACTGTTGTTTATCTTGTGACTTGCACGACGATAGTTGAAAGAAAAACCTCCAGTGTCCTCTGGAGAGAGCATTATTTCTAATATACTGATTATGCTGGATGAGCTCCTGCAGTCAGCAGCCTAGCTCTCATCTCTGGCAGCCTATTATACATAAATAATAATACATACATATGGATAATGTCACAATTCTCGCTCCCTGACCATGCCACAGTGATGTTTCAGAGCACATTCCTCATAGAAAACAGTTCATTCTTTATCTAACATCTCATGCAAGAAACAAACTACCGCCAGGAACTGGCCTCTTTATCAAGATATGGCAGAACAATTCGATCTCTGATTATAGCATAACATGCCTTTGATTTGGCCATTCTCTCCCAGCCAGTTTCAAGCTGGCTGGGATATCGATTGCTTATATCTCGAACACGGTGCTCCAATAGGTATGTCTAAAAACAAACCCCAACCCTTCCCCTAATTCTGACCCTAACCCTCCCCTTTCATTACCCTAACCCTTCCTTCCTCACGGCCTGACCCTAACCCTTCCTTCCCTGCAGCCTGACCCCTTCCTTCCCTGCAGCCTGACCCTAACCCTCCCTTCCCTGCAGCCTGACCCTAACCCTCCCCTTTTCCCTATCCTGACACAAATACTCCCTTCTCTATAGCCTAACCTTAAGACCCACCTTACCGCAGCCTGACCCTAACCCTCCTCTTCTATGGCCCTAACCCTAACCCTTCCTTCCTAAAAGCCTAACCCTCTCCTCCTAACACTAAAATTCCCCAGAGAGGTTACTCACCTCTCCGGTACTGTCTGCGGTGGGTCCTGCGAAAATGAACGGGCGAGTATACTGATCGGCGCACTAACCCATTCATTAAAAAAAATCTAAAATGGCTGCCATTCGAAATAGAGACAGCCGAAAAGAAACTTTCGGCTGTCTCTATTTCTAAAAGCAGCCCATCGGAGCGGAGACTCCCATCGCCTCCATGTATAAGGTGACTTTCCCTAAGAAATGGTTTTGTTTTGTTTTTTGTTAAATCGATAGAACCCAGTCTTGGTTCTGTCATCCCAAGTGAAGCTTCCCATAGTAGGATATAAATTGTCTTTAATAAATTTTATTTACAGCCTTATAGAATGGCCAAAGTTGATAAAATTGTAATTGAATTTACTTTTAATACTGTCCAATAAAATCAGTTCTGCCACGAAATATAAATGCTTTGCGGTTTATGGGAACGCCCTCCCCGCCAGTCGCCTCTATTTATAGCTCCATAATATTATCAGTGGAAGAGACGGATCTTTATTGTAACGTTCCGGGTTACAATACGCACAGCCACGTGTCAGCAGAGAGCCGAATTCTCAATTTCATCTGGTTCAATAAATTCTCCCCGTATGGGCTGTAATTACATGTACCTTGCCATAATCAGCCAGGCCTGTGTTCTGCACTTCAAGAACTTGTTTTATTGTAGGTTCAATTAGCATAAATGAGGGGCTGTCTGCTCAAATACAGGCTACACAATTATGTTTGATTACTGTAATTAAGGTTGTGCTCAATAGTACATATTGTGATATAAGATAATTGCATGCAAATAACCGGCAAAAAGCATTAGGGCAAATTCTATTATAACAGCGATTTTCTAAATATCTCGTTTAGAAAACAGAAGAGTGTTGTGTTAACCCTGCATGGCTGCAGTATCCTCTTATAAGCAGAGCCTGGGGCATGTTATTAACGCTGGTTTCTGATTAGTCACATAGAGCTTATCCCTTATTTTCTCAAAGTTTCTCTTATCGATCATCCCTCACTGTATAATTAAAAAATAACCCCCTACCCACTGTGGGTATAAAGTGCACCCAGAGTACATTCCCCATGTACGTAACAGCTTGACGTATGTAAGCTATAGCCGTACATCCAGTTTTGAGCTTTGTGTCCCAGGATTATGAGCGTGTACAGTATGGAACCACAGCCGATATGCGCATGTGTCGTGTAAATGGACTGTCGTTCTTACATCATCATTAATATTGTTGTTAGATGTTGTGACTGAATAAAGAGTCTTGTGCTATTACGATGTGCTATGACAAAGGCTAATCAGAACCTCTGGTAATGAGAACCCCTTCATTGCTGAACATAGTAGATCAATGTATGTGCAATATGAAATCAATTAAAATATCGATCAAATAAATCAGTATGAATTGCTTATATCTGGTTTTCCCAGTGTGTATACTGCGAATGTAGTTTTCCCAGGATCAGCGATCGCATGTTACTGCAAATACCATTGCATGTAGTTGTTTCATAGCTGCGAAATGTAACCACATTGTTGGTTTTATAAATATTAATGTTCCCTCATATTACCATAAAGACTCATTGTACAGCAGGCTATGCCTGGACATAACAAATGGCAAATATTCCAATCATCGAAGCGGTCTGAGACGCTAACCTTAGAAGCTAGCCATATGTCATATTAGCTTACCGAGTCTTTATCTGGATTCAATATTTTTGGGGGATTTTGAACACTGTTTATTGTCTTTTTGAATTCTAAATTCAACATTGTATTTATTAGCAATCAATTCTTATTGCCCATGCCTGGGATAAATTCTCCAATTCTTATCTTACTTATAACATTGTAACTATTGTCCTTGGGCCAGATCCTAAGCTAAGTACGCTAACCGATGACGTAAAATCGCCCATTCGTATTTACTGCGCATGCGCGGCAGATGTTATGCCAGGTACCTCCTAACGTCCGTACCATCAGCGTAAACACGAAGGAAGGGGCGGGGGCATCAATACGACACATGTAATTACACTTTGGAGGCGGAGAGAGGCATTTAAATTGGACCGTATGGGCTGGGTTTGGCCGTCACATCCGTAAATCCATTATGTACGTCAGTACTTACGCTATGAAAAGTTAAGGCAGGGTTCGGGTAGAGTAAAACGGCCAAAGTACGTACGCTACACGTTCAAACGTAACAAGCCCGTAGCTCTGGATTTACCCCCTTGTGAGTACTGGAACTATTGGAATGACAAACAAACCTTCTCTCATCTTGCAAAGCCTTGCGGACTTGATTTGAGTTTGATCTCACTTTGATCATAGCTAATGAATCTTATTTTAATAAGGCCAATTAGTCTATAGGAGACTGACTGGTGTACACGAGGAGGGTATATCCATATCATCCACCTGTCTTTGTATTCCAGTGGTTTCATGTGTACAGGGGTTTAGTTTGGTTATGGGGTCTATTCAACACTGATACAATAATTCAACAGTGATAAAAAACGTTTATTAATCTATTTTTATTAGAGCTTTATTTATAACATTTCACCAGGAAAGTTAAACTGTGGCAGCTCTCTGAGGGCACGATATAATTGGCCTCACATCTGCGTTATTTGCGGTTCGAAGCTAATTGTGTGAATTTTTTGGGGGGAGATTTTTATTCGCACCTTATAGATGTCCGCATAAAAATCGGCTACCATAATAGATGGGAAAAAACATCCTGCGAGCTTTTTCCTGTCTATAGCGTTGTGCGAATGTAATTGGATCAGGCCCTGAGACAGCACTCTCGTTACTCCTCAGCCCATTGCAGGGAAATTGTGATGAGTGTATACCAAAACATAGAAATGAACAGACCCTGATTAAACTTGGAAAACTTAAGATACAGATGCGATAACTACAAAGATGTTAGGCCAGATTTATTAAGCTGCCCATGGCATCCAATCAGATTCTAGCTGACATTTTCTACTAAGTAATAGAAAATGAGAGCTAGAATCTGATTGGTTACTGTGGGCAACATCTCCACATTTACTTTCCCGCAGTTTAGTAAATCTAGCTTGTGGTACCAAAATGAACTATGCATAAAGTGCACTATTCTGTAGTAACCATAAATAGTGACATTTTGCCTAGTAAGCATCACAACAAACTGACAGTGTAACGAATGTTTAATGGAAAGTGAACTGTATGACATAGTGATAAAACACCCTGTCATATAGTATACCTGCAAAAAGAATATTACTGCATTGAAGTTAAGAGTATAGACATTTGCGCAATAAATGGGCTGAGCTCCGTGTACACTGCTCCATCTACGGAACATCGCTGGTCTCTTAAAAATATTGGTGAATCCAATTATTGCCATTTGGTACAAAATCTAAAGCAATGATCATGTATGTAGATTAAATACAATTTACCATGCGGACTTGTCTTCCAAGTATTATCAATATGGAAATGTCAGGAACAAGATTAACATTATTATTATAAGCTTTTTTTTCCTCAGTTCAAAATACATTTTCTCGCCAGAGTCAATTACTTTGGCTTCTCTCCCAGTACAACAATGGTTGTATTTTTGGCTGGATGTATTACTTTGTAATTATGGGTGGCATTTATTTGACTCGAGTTGTATATGTTGCCCTTTATGCTTGACGACTATTTTCTGTGGTAACTGTTTTAACTGTTTATGTTTATCGCAGTAGCAGTGTATGAATTACATTACACATCTCATGTACAAGATGGTAATAATTTAGAGGAGTAATATGGGTCAGTGGACCAGGTCCAGACCTTTGCAGTGGAGATCGTTACTGTATCTTAACTCCTTTGCAGGACCTTACCTTAATATCACTCTAGGAGGGCGATGCCAAAGTAGGGATAGTACAAATCCAACCCTTACTATAATTAGCATTCCTCCCTTCTCCCACAGTGTGTACATGCTGAACGTGTTCCGCCCTGTCCTGTCGCCATAAACGCTTCCATTACGGATGTCTCAGTTTGAATGTCTATTGTGTGCACGCTCGCAAAATGCGGTCAATTTCCACTTGTTTGGCCTAGTTAAGCAGACCCTCCAACATGACCCATTCCATTAGGTACAATGTAATCCGCTCCTGAGCTTCCAACTGTCACTCACCTGATTTAAATGAATTGACTAATATTTAAAAACTATTTGCCTTTTCAACAAAGGTGGTTACCATAGTAACTGACAGTTGGAAACTGAGGAGCAGAGTATTTTGTAGCTAATGGAATGGGTCATGTTGGAGGGTGTGGTTAAGGATCCGGTGTGATTAAGTTTAGTGGGTTAGTCCTTTACCAGTGCTGTACCAAAAGGAATTGTTTTATAACCATGGCAACAACAGTGGTGCCAGGAAGGGATTGTTACGCCAATAAATTATGATATTGATATTGAATATTATTATCATTATTATAAGGCAATTGACAGCTAGCAATTAGCATTTTTTTTCAATTACATTTATTTTACTTTAATTAGATTTGACAGGTTGTACTTTAGAAACCGCACTGCTTTCAAGACAAGGGGCTAAATTTACTAAACTGTGAAAAAGGAAGATGATGCCCATGGCAACCAATCATATTCTAGTTTATATTCACTAGTATGTAATAGGAAAATGAGAGCTAGAATCTCATTGGTTGCTATGGACAACATTTCCTTTTCCGCAGTTTAGTAAATCTAGCCCTTTGTCCTGAAAGCCAGTGTGATTTCTAAAGTAAAGTATATAAACTACAGACATAGGGCTGGATCAAGAACTACGCCCCTCTTCCATAGACGGACGTAATTCAATGAACAATAGCTACTGCGCATGCGTAGTAGCTATTGTACGTAATCTGCGTATGGCTTCGATACGTAGATTGCGTATATGCTGTCTAAAAGACTCTTAACTCTTTAACGTTTGATCTCACAATAGCCAGTCACCAAGCGATTTGATGAATGCCCGTATAATTGTCTGTTTGGGTAAATCATCTACCTGCCGTACATACACTGCATGATGGGTGTGGGTCCCTGCTTAGAACGGCCCTATTTCAATAGGGCTGTTTCCTCCCAGCCAGTTTCGAACTCAGGCATTGCAATCGATCCATCTCCCGCAGCCTGACCCTAACCCTCCATCTCCCGCAGCCTGACCCTAACCCTCCATCTCCCGCAGCCTGACCCTAACCCTCCATCTCCCGCAGCCTGACCCTAACCCTCCATCTCCCGCAGCCTGACCCTAACCCTCCATCTCCCGCAGCCTGACCCTAACCCTCCATCTCCCGCAGCCTGACCCTAACCCTCCATCTCCCGCAGCCTGACCCTAACCCTCCATCTCCCGCAGCCTGACCCTAACCCTCCATCTCCCGCAGCCTGACCCTAACCCTCCATCTCCCGCAGCCTGACCCTAACCCTCCATCTCCCGCAGCCTGACCCTAACCCTCCATCTCCCGCAGCCTGACCCTAACCTTCCCTACCCCACACCCTGGAACTTACCTTTCACTGCGGTCTGACAGTAGCAGCAGCAGAGGGATATCCGCAGCGGCGGTATTTCCGAATGAGAATGGGTGAAGTATGCTGATCGGCACACACACCCATTCTATAAAAATAAAAATTAACTGGGGAGTATTCGAAATAGGGACATCCGAAAAGGATCTTTCCGATGTCCCTATTTCAGAAATCAGCAGTTCTAACCCGTAACTGCAACCGCTGCATGATAACTGCACAGAGCAATCATTTACTTACACAGTATCCAAAATGCCAATATGACCCATTCCACTAGGTAGAAAATACTGTGTTCCTGAGCTGGCAATGGTAACCACCTGTGCTGAAGATGTTTTGCCAACAGTGAGTGGCAGATGAAAGCTCAGGAGTGGGTTATTTTCTACATGGTGGAATGGATTATGTTTTTTCTTATCCTGCTTTATAGAACCAGTGTAACAATGCAAGTAGCTTTATAGATGGATAGAGTTGAATAATTTATAGATCAAGAAGTTGAAAAGCCTTTGCTTCCCATGTTAGGACCCGGAGTGAGTGTCAGACATTTTCAGCTGAAATGAACAGCTCTCCTTATGCGATATTGTGAATATGGACCTGGCCCAGAGTTATCATATCTGATGCTATTACAAGCTTAAAGGTTCTTTATTTCATTACTGCCGTGATTTTTTATTCATCTGTTTTCTATAATTAATGGGCTTGCATTAACAGAAATTGGACGCTATGTTCCGCCAGGGAATAACAGAAGTTTTCTCACTGGTTTTACTTTGTTCCTTTCACTTTGCCCACATGACCCGATGTGCTGCGATTCTGCCTGAAACCCAAGGGAAGCCATTTTGTCACAGTAGAGCGCTTTAAGTCACACTGTGTTTCCATGACAACTAGATATCTTACTTGCCCAAGGCCCAAGGCAAATATCACTGGCCTGTTTTTTTGATGAGACCATAAAGATCATCGTACAACGTATTCAAAACGCTCAACTTACTGCTTGGTAAAATAATACATAAACTTAGGATTCTGAGCAACAGATGCTGCCCTGCAGGTTTTTATCACAACACGGGACAGATTGTATGTGACATTAGCATTGCGTTCTTTTTCTGGCAACGTAGGATTATTTTTTATGGGAATTGGCAGCTCTTTAAAGTCAGACGCTTTCAGAGATGACTGCGTTACACACTGACTTCATACAGAAATCTTATCATCTTATGATCTACCCATTCCCCATGATATCCAATTATCAGGACTAGATTAAGGTGCTGGATAAATATAGAAACATAGAAAGTGACGGCAGTTAAGAGCCACATGGCCCAACCAGTCTGCCCAGCTGTTTATTTAAAACTATACTGACCCCCAGACCCTATTTACCCACAATTTAATTTAAGGATTTAGGATCTCCTTATATTTATCCCAAGCATGTTTACACTTTACTATTGTGTTAGCCTCAACCACCTCAGATGGGAGGTTATTCCACTTATCTATCACCCTTTCAGTGAAGTAATTTTTCAACACATTTCCCTGAATCTCCCACCCTGCAGTTTATATTCATGCCCTCATGTTCTATTACACCTCTTCCTTTATATAATGTCCCCTCCTGTACCTGTCACCCTCCAGTATATACACATGTCCTCATGTTCTATTACACCTCTTCCTTTATATAATGCCCCTCCTGTACCTGTCACCCTCCACTATATACACATGTCCTCATGTTCTATTACACCGCTTCCTTTATATAATGCCCCTCCTGTACCTGTCACCCTCCACTATATACACATGTCCTCATGTTCTATTACACCGCTTCCTTTATATAATGCCCCTCCTGTACCTGTCACCCTCCACTATATACACATGTCCTCATGTTCTATTACACCTCATCCTTTATATAATGTCCCCTCCTGTACCTGTCACCCTCCAGTACCTGTCACCCTCCAGTATATACACAGGTCCTCATGTTCTATTACACCTCTTCCTTTATATAATGCCCCTCCTGTACCTGTCACCCTCCAGTATATACACATGTCCTCACATTCTATTACACCTCTTCCTTTATATAATGTCCCCTCCTGTACCTGTCACCCTCCAGTATATACAAATGTCCTCATATTCTATTACACCTCTTCCTTTATATAATGTCCCTCCTGTACCTGTCATCCTCCAGTATATACACATGTCCTCATGTTCTATTACACCTCTTCCTTTATATAATGCCCCCTCCTGTACCTGTCACCATCCAGTTTATATTCATGTCCTCGTGTTCTATTACATCTCTTCCTTTGAATAATGCCCCCTCCTCTAGCTGGTCACAACCCTTGATATATATGAAAGCTGCTATCATGTCCCCCCTCTCCCTTCTCTGCTCCAAGCTATACATGTTTAGTTCCTCTATCCTTTCTTGGAAATAGGAAGCTCTAAATGAGTGTAGGTTATAGAAGCAATATTTGGCAGGTCAGGCTGATACTTCTAGTTCCTTAAAAGACGAGAGCTACATTTAAGTTACTGTTTATATAAATGAATAGCAACTTACTCAATTTGCCCATATTTTAGGCTCCCTAAATTTTTATCCAGGGCTGAGATATTGTAAATCTCCAAATTTAGGAGGTTGGTGTATAGTGTCTGTCATATGGTAAAAGAATGCAACATTTATACTCTAGTTTGGTGTTGCAGGTAACAACAGTTTATCTTATAACCTGTATTATTAAAGTATTATTGCCTTTCATATCTCCAATAACATTGCCCCAGTTATACATTATAGCAGTTAAACTGTTACCACACCCATTATTTCTGTACATTTCTGTCCCCAAATTTGGATTGCCACAGCGTTATAATGGCAGGGGATGGCACGGTGCAATTTTCCACCTGATTGTGAGACCGGAGTGCTAATAAAACAATCCACCTCTCGAGCACAGATACTTGCTGCAATCAATCTCTGTTTCTCATCCTACGCTTCTACTTATTCACCGCTCCTTTCTCAAATCACAAGATGACAAGATACCTTCTGCATGAACGGCAGACAGGATTCCGGTGCAAGGTGCAACCCTCCAGCCCGAGAATCCCTCTGTACTGTCATTACTAGAGCAGCAAACCTTTCTCTCCATCGATTGTTTTCTTGTGTTTATTGCCACTGCCGGCGCTGAAAAGCAGTGACTTCATCCACGCTACACCAACCCCTGTATGAATGTTTAACCACGTTTGGTGCCCTCAAGACTCATTGTGAAGAGAGCAGATGGAGCTGTCAGCTTAGCTTATACCTAACCTTCCAGAAAGCAGCCAAGCGCGCTGCACAGCCGAACCAAAGCGTCTTGTAGCAGCTGGTAGGAGCGTCACGCCGCAGTCACGTGGGACAAATAAGACTAATTAGCATTAATACATGCATAAAAACATGGAATCGAATAATATAGGATGAAAAAAAAAACAGCCTCAAGCTCACCATACAGATTCACTTTTATTTACTGTGCAGAGCTAGGAATCCGCGGCCTGGCAGAGCGTGGCTGTTTAATATGCCATTACACAAAATGGCTCGGAAGCCCCTTCTCTGCTCGCGGGGGATACCTGCTGTGTCACTAGCGCTCATCCAGAGCTCATCATCATAAATGGATGAAAGAGAGAACACCATTTATTAGGAAGCAGCGTGAAATTAAGACATTAAACGGACCTAATTTGTGTCCACGCTGCAACCATCCCGGCAGCATGTGCTCGTGACTTCAGAATGGATGCAATGCACACTATAAACAAGGAGAGTTCCGTACTCATTAACTGGCAAACCCCCAAATACAGTTCCTCCAATCCGAACAGCCCTGCCCAGTGTACACGCAATGAGACCTATGGGCCTGATCCAGAGCTATGATGTTACACTGAGCGGTCTAACGCTCACCCCCAACACTCCCCCTTGTCCTACCGTATTAACATTCGCTTACGCCGGCTGAAGGCTGCCCTAACTTCAACCGGCGTAAGCGAGTGTTAATACGCTGGGACGGCGGCGTTGCAATGCAAACTCCGCTCTCCTAGCCTCATTACCCTCCCTCCCCCCGCCTACCTGCACTAACTGCAGCGTAGTAACGCTGGGGGAAGCCCCCTCCAGCGTTACCATGCTGCTGCTACGGACGTTGATCGGGCGTTGTCATAGCTACGCCGGGCAACATCTTCCCGGCGCATGCGCAGATCGGCTTTTGAGCCGATCTTACGCTTACAGCGGGCGTAGGTCTGGATCAGGCCCAATGTTCCCGTCCCGTTATTTACTATGCGCTCCCCTCGGTCGTATATACTTTTGCCATTTTACACTTTCCAAACCCTACCTTAACTTTTGAAGGCGTAACTCCTGATGACCGTAATGGCTGCATGTACTTACGCACCTAAGCACGCCCATACTGTGCGACTTTAATGCCTCACCCCGCCTCCAAAGCATAATTACGGGTGTCATTTGCCTGTCACTCTCCTTCGGTTGTAGTTACAGGAGTTGATAGTAGTCTGATACATACGTTTAGAGTTACGGGCCGTAACATCTGCTGCACACGTGCAGTACATACAAAATAGCGGTTTTACGTCTCCGTCAAGCGTAAATACACATGAGAATGTTGTTCTGGATCTGGGCCAATGACGTTAAACTATTGTCATTGCAAAGTGACACGTAAACATATGAGGTAAACGAGAGTGTGCACATGCCGTGCTTCCAGTACAGATCTGGATCCAGACTTGTGTATAAATGGTGCATTTGCGCTTTTTGTGATGATAGGAAGAGACAGGCCGGGTACCGATGTGGAATGGTGAGACATTTTACAGTAGAGGTGTTCATTCATCCCAATTTTTGGTGAGGACATTTAAGTGCAGACAGATTGGAGAATTTAGGTGGGGTTCCTGGATCAAAAGCCTGTGTGGCCTTCCCTCACCTGCACGGAAGGCTGGATCCATTGGACAACTGACATCAGAGCTCGGAGTACAGCGGGAATTCCACCAGCAAACATCTGCCATTTGCAAATGCATTTCCAGAAAAATACCTCTGGAAGCAGACATCAGGGTGTCGGACTAAAGTCTAAATCTGGCCCATACGGCCAACTCATCAAGGAGCTGGACCAGAGGTGTACATACACCTGACCTGACCAGAGGTGAACATACACCTGACCTTAGGTCACGCTAGTGTCATTCAATAGAGCCGGCTCATTTACTCTGCAATATGCAGTTGCAGAGTTTCCCCAGCTCCCTGGCAGGCTACATCCCCTGTTTTACACCCCATATTTTTTTTTTTAAAAGGTGCGTCTTATACATGGGGAAATACAGTACTTTATTAAAGTTATCAGAAACTCATAATGATCTCTTCTGTTACCACAATGTAGGGTTTTATAACCATGCTGATCTAACCTGTGAATTCATAGGGAATCAGTGACATGAGCTTATTAAGTTATATTTATTATAAGAACTCACAATGCTCATACACGGAAATGATAATAAAATGATATACAAAATGCAAACAGTTTCTTATAAAAGGGTGAAAATGCACTTACGCAGAGATACTCCCTGTGCCTGGGATTAGCAAGAATATGGAACATTCCCTTCAGCTGAAAGATCCCATGAAATGAGCAAAACTATCAGTTTACATCAGACATTCTCCCACTTCTCAACCACCACCTTCTGAAATGTGTATTCTGGACCTGAACTGTATCAGCTGCACACCAGGAATTTCATTCTTGGCCTGAGGACCAGACATCTACCCATGAATTCTTTATTGATAGGTTAATGATATACATACAAACATGTCTTCTAGCTACAAGTTAACACATTTCTCCAGACCAGAGCAAAGAAAGGGAGATTCCAGCCAGGGCCATAAGCGGTCAATTCATATTGCTTACATACCGATATATAAAAGATATTGACCTATATCATAGTTTGTAGGAATTTTCCTGCGCTTGCTCTGCCTCTATTACACATCACACACCCTAGCACTGGGGCAGAGACAAACTATCCCAGGATGACACACATTCCCTTGTACTTCCTCCAAGAAGCTCCTAGAGACACAGCACAATAATGTCAGCCTGATTGTGTTTCTTATCGCATTGGCGCTTTATAAGCATTATGCATGTGAACAGGAAATGTGCATCTCACCCCCTATAAGCATGTGACCAGGTGGGTGACCAGGTGGGGTTTAAAAAAACAAAACAAAAAAAGTTGATTTTTATAATCCACAAATACATTAGAGATCTTCGTTAACATGCAGCATGAATCATTTCATACGTCCTTCGCCCCCTGTCATCAAACAATCCATCTGTGCTGTGCAGCAATACATATATCCTACAGCAAACCCAAAATAAACAGCATACTGCTTCAAGACGATCATGCCTACAGTATGGTATCGAAATTTGGGAAAATAATAATACACTGTGTGTAAACACTTCCTCTTCAACCGGATGCATATTTCAGACCTAAACACACTCATGACACATTGTTGAATGTCCTCAATTAGTTCCTCCGCCTCCTATCCTCCCCCATAATAAGCATGTTTATCATAATGGCTTATTAATCTATCTCCTGGTGTGAGCCTATGCACTAATGCATCATGGGAACATCCTGCTGTAGTCTATATTGGATAGAAATGGTTCAGTAATTGCTATTGATCACAGGAGGAGTGTAGAACAATTGCAGGATCAGATTACTCGGGGAGACGCAAAGTGTTCGCTTTTCCATCTCATTTTTGATCATAAAAAACATAAACGAAACCATCTTTTTCAATCATGCAATGAAAGAATTGCTCCGTTATAATATTGTTCTATACTCAGTCTCTAGGCATATTTATATTTAAATGCATATATCAGATGCTCATTACATTTTCCTGTTTTGAGTATATAGAGAGAATATACTCATTTACATTTATAATTGTATCATATTAAATATCTCCCTGGTAACCATAAATTTAATGCAAAAAGCAATATTATCAGCATAGTCTGTCAGTGGCAAAATCATATTATTGCTGTTCTCATAAAAATTACATCTGCTTTGATTCTTGCAGTAGCTGTGGAGAATCGTTCTGTTCATTTGCCTGATATCACCTAACTTAATTTAGACGATTTGTCATGTTACAGGAAGCCTATATCTTGCTTTATTCTCATTACATTAGGTTGCCCACAGTTTGTGTTTGTTTATAAGCAGGTTATTGGCGTAAGGTGACTTTTATATTGCGGAATGTTTGCAGTCTGTGGGGGGAAGTGAATAAGATTCTAGCATGAATAGTGAATCTCATTATGATTTCATCTTTTCCTTGCATACACAATCCTCTCCTTTTCCCTGCCCGTTTTGCCCTGCAGATCCGCACAGGTGACTTACCGCAGCATAAGTGACCTAAAGTCTGCACAAGAGACCGCCGTGCGTGCGATAAACACACGTAATTCAGGGTCCGCGCTGTTGTGATTTATTTATTTATGTACCTTCTTTGTGTTACTTATCACTTATCTTTTTTTTCTCATGGATGTTATCATTTCGAACTCTTATATCCCAGAATTTAGTGGGATGTGTGACTCATTGGCTCCTCCTAAACCTACTGAAATCCCGCTTCCAAAATGTATACCCTAAAAAAAGGGAACTTCAGCCATTACAGTAAAGACACTAAAAATTGTTGCACATTTGTCTGTGGTGTGGAGCTTTTATTACAAATAAAGTTGCCTGGATACAAGATTGTGTCTTGTTCTTCATAAATGACATTTTAAGACTGTCCTGAGTAAATGGCAACCCTCATTTATCCATAGGTATGTAGCAAATTTTAACGACCAAACATAGGGGTAGATCCAGAACTCTGCTTGCAATCCGTTTCCTCGCGTAGCGTATTTTCGCGTGCGTACCTTCTATACACTCCCCTCGGCACACCCCTTGAATGTACGTATTTTGTCCGAGTTCTGCTTTCCAAACCCTGCCTTAACTTTTGCCCACGTAACCGATGTCATCCGCTCACGTACGTATGTGCAACACGTATTTACGCAGCTAGGCACGCCCATACTGTACACTTTACATACAAACCCCGCCTACATAGCGTATTTCAGACGTATTTTTGACTCACGTAAAATTGGCGCGCCCACACGTACGGATTTACGCGACACAGACGTGAATAGGCCATACATTTACATTTACGCAATGTTACGGAGTGTATTTTCTATGGTGCGCATGCGCAGTACTTACAGAAAGGCGATTATACGTCTCCGCCACGTGTAAATTCGCTCACAAGCGTTGTTCAGGATCTGGGCCTATGTTTGGCCATAATGGCTTTACAGACACTTTTTCAATTCGGTTAGATTAGGAATGTATTATATGAGTCCAATCCATCCGGTAATGTAATGCAATCTAATGACTATGGGGAAATCTCCATTTAATGATACCAGAAATATAATGTTAATAGATTGTCACATTCCTTGGTTTTTCTTATTCCTTTAGTTTATTTTACTTTATGAATGTTGAAAAAGGTTTTGTGGTTCTGGGAATCCTAACACGGGACTAGAATGCAAATATAATATACTTATATACATTGAATTTTGTACGGCGCTGCAGACACCTTGTGGCACCTTATAAATAAATGATAATAATATATAAAATATATATAAGGCTTGTTCCAGAACATTCACAACTGATTCTGAACTGATTCTTCCGCCGTCTTCGTATTTTATATTTAATATTGTGAGTTTCAAATGCCGCATGTGCTGATCATATATCAGGGCTTGACACATGCAGGTCGCAAGGTAGCGATGGTGGCTAGTGATTGGGACATGGGGGCTGATCCTAAGGAACGGCTGATTTACGTACAGCTCGTGCGTAATTCCCCTATATATGCAATGCGGCCGGAGGTCTGAATACGGCCCAATAACTCTAAGGACAGATACTTATAAGGAACACATTTCTATGGACTGTTAAATGGCACTAGATAATACATTAGATAATGGACAGTACATTTAGTAATTGGCGTTTCTTTGTCTAGAAAATAAAGATGTTGTGTAAGATTTACTGCAGGTTGCTGATGGATACATCCTGTTACTGTAGCCTCAGTTCCTTCCAACTCAGATCTATTTATTTCCCATAATGCTTATTTTTAACTGTTTTATTGCTGTTTTATTGCAATACAGAAGACTGTTGCTACATGCAATGAAGTGAGAAATGCATTTTATTTTTATTTGTTAACAGGTTTTTATATTGTGTCATCATAACATAGCGCTTTACAATTTTAACAGTCATTGTAAAACAAAACTGCACAGTGACAGACAGATTGGGTGAGATAGCCCTGCTCGTAAGCTTACAATGGGTTATTCCAGAGAGTAAGTACAGCTCAGGAGAAGTCCTCTAACTGGGAATCAGACCATTTATTAAGTGTAGATCATGGAAGGGTCTGAGGGCCAGATCCTGACCCACGCATGCCTTACATGCGTGCGAGGGTAAGTACGTACGATCGCGTAGCGGGGAGTGCATGCCCCAGTAAATCTGGACACTTATGTTGCTAAAATAGCCAGGTGGAGCACCAGGCTTAAAGGCACCAGAGAGAACACTGCAACCTTACCTCCCCGCTTGTCTCCGGGCCTTGAGTAAAGTCCACCATGTGAAAATGTAAGGCATTGTATGATTCTGTGAGGCTGGCGTCTGTAATTCCAAGAAGGATGAGATTGCTAGAGGGGAAATGATCATGAATGGAGGAGAGTTTAATAAAGATTCTAAGTTTATCAACAACTGGAATAACTCCGCAAGTACTTAGCATTTGTGAGCTGAGCAAGGAAGTGTTGTCATTGTTCAGTGTAACTGAATGATTGCACACAGGTCTTTCTATGAGATGCTCTTATTACTGTGAATTTTCACCTGATTGACGTGAGGCAGCAGCAGAGCTCAGGAATTGTGCTTTTGTGTGCTCCAATTTACTGTCAATATTGCAGTAAACCATTGTTATTCCAAAGGGGCCTTTTCTATAAAAAGAAAACGGTGTTTGCCGATGCAAATGTAGATTTCTTATTTGTTTTTCTTAATCACAATCTAGTACTGCGGTATCCACACATTGCAGCTGATTGAGTAGCTGGTATCATGGGACAGACTATTGCTGTGCGCTCTCAAGAACAATAATAGAGCGACGCTGGCACCTCTGCCTTTGTGTCATGTTTCATTTTGGTGAACCAAGAGCTGTAAATATGGAGTGATGTCAGGAAGTGTCGTGTCTTTGTAACGTGAATGTGAGCTCCTGGCCAAGGCCCACTCTGACTCTTCAGCACACATCCCATAGAGCAGAAAGAGGAGTGTGGTTTGCTGTTACAATGGTCTGGTTTGCGACAGACCATCTTGCGGCATTTGCCGGTATTCTCCATTCTCAGGAGTGGCGGTGCTGGGAGTGTGGGAGTCGAGAAGATTTCTCCGCCATCAGGTAAGTAAGCCCTTCATCCTAACCCTAACCCTTTATTTCACACAGCTTAACCCTAACCTTCCCCACCAGCCCTAAACCTAATGTTCCTCTTCTTTGAGCCCTAACCGTAACCCTTCATGTCCTGCAGCCTAATCCTAACCTTTCCTTTAAACCCTAACCCTTCCTTGTTGAAGCCTAGCCCTAACCTTAATCTTAGCCCACGCACACTGTTGCTTTTGGGAACGAGTTGAATTAGGTACCTGTTCCCAATAGCAATCTTCTATTTGCCGAGTATTTCGTCAATCATACAATGACGATTCAGTTGGCAGCTGTATCATAATCGATATACGTCTGGCCGGACTGGCAACCTCATCCCCTATAAGAGACAGCTGGCTATGGCGGCACCTGATATACCCTCAGGACTAGCAGATGTGCCCTGTGTCATTGCCTTTCAGTCATCCCTGCGCTGTGATGTCAGGAGATGTCCAGCGTGATGATTAGTATCATTGTCATAATGTCACTGCGCTTCCCTCACTGACATCCTCTTCTGTAAACAATGTGTAACAGGTCCTTTATCCGTTTCTCCAGGTGTTGTGAGAACAGCCAGCACAATTGTTGTAAATATGTGTCACAGGTCAGTTACTTTGTCTCCATTAACACCAGAGCAGATTGCAATCTGTTTTCATTTTTTAGACATAACAGGACTGATGCGGAGCGGCTGATGCTGTAATTTCTGTGATACTCAGATAAATGATAGATAGAATTGCAGCACATGCTGGTACATCCGACAGCTTAACGGGGGCTGAATCTGTACTGACACCTTTTAAATAAAGAAGATTTAATCCCAAATAGAGTACAGTGTCGAATGCTCTTATTTTGAATTGGTGCCCATTCTGGTTAGGGTAAGGCTGTGAAAAGGAGAGGGTTACGGTTAGGCTGTGGTACAGGGAAGGTTAGGGTTAGGCTGCGAAGGGGGGGTATTAAGGTTAGGCTGTACAACGGGGTTGGTTAGGTGAGGGCTATGGTTGGGTTGCTTGAAGGGGCTGGTTAGGGAAAGGATAAAGAAAATTTACCTATCGCCGTTGGACTCTTTGGAGACATTGCAGTCACGGGAGTGATGAATTCTCGCTGCATTTGACAAAAACTGACGGCAATCTGCGCTTCATTGCCGCAAAAGTGATCATCGAAACGACAAGCTATACTCTTGGGGCCAGATTTGCCCACAGCAGCCAATCAGGTTCTAGCTGACATTCTCTAGTATGTAATAGGAAAGCGAGAGCTAGAATCTGATTGGTTGTTATGGGTAACATCTCCACTTTTCCAAACCCGCAGCTTAGTAAATCTGGCCCTTGGTGTTTGTAAAGGTGGGAATTCTAATAGTGGGAGGATACAAATGTACAGTGACCTGAAGAAAAAGGCACTTACACCTGCTAGGAGACTCAGCGTTACATCATGGGCCTCCCCCTGACACTGCCCCTGCCCCATCGTATTTACACTCCCTTACGCCGGCTGAAGGCTACCCTAACTTCAGCCGGCGTAAGGGAGTGTAAATACGCAGGGACAGTGGCGTTAGTACGATATTGTTGCCCTCCCAGCCTCATTACCCTCCCTTACGCCGACTGAAGGCTACCCTAACTTCAGCCAGCGTAAGGGAGTGTAAATACGCTGGGACGGCAGCATTAGTATGATAACGCTGCCCTCCCAGCCTCATTACCCTCCCTCCCCCCGCCTCCCTGCAATAACTTCAGTTAATACGATCGCCGTATTAACTACGGCGGGCGTAGCTCTGGATCAGGCCCATTGATTCTGCTGTTGATGATGATGATGATGATGATCTTATAGTGGTGCAATGGCTGGAGGCATACAGAGCATATACAGCTCAGCATATGGGTGCGATTATGCTTTTTTCCTGGGCTACAACTTCCATTTTGCGGGAGCCCTACATGATCATTCGTTTGTAGTAAAGAGAACAACTTGACTAGTGAGAAATCTATTCTTACTAAGTATAATAGGCTTGTTTATACTGATGCTCCAATGATATGTGCGCCTCTGTCCCTGTGTTGTCTTGTCTGTATCACTGAATCAGTATCTGCTCAGTGACCTCTACAATGACTGATTAATATCTTGTGTCGCTCCCTCCGGTGGCCGCACAGAGATGCCACAAAGTGATAGCGGCTTTAATATTGGTGGCTGATAACACTGCAGCCTTTCAGTAGACGCCATACATTAAAATCATGTATATCTTTGTATAGCTCTTTGTAATGCCTGTAAAGGCAATAACAAATAGCGTTGTGGGTATATGATAAGAAGACGCTGCCGCGCATTTTTATTTGTGCTGCAGCAGAATTTTCACATTTGATTTTCCAAGTGGAAAAAAGAACAGATGTTTGTATTTAATTTAATTTGTGTTTGTATTTAATTACATTTTATATGGAGCATGGGACGTTCCCTTTGAGGATGACACTTCATTATATCCCGGTTTTGTGAGCGAATAAAATAATGAACTTCATTTACTAACACGGTCTGTTTTGTGTCCGCGGGGATAAAAGGTTGTTTTGTTATGTGTGATGTATGACTGTCGCACATCATAATGTTTTCTGAACATGTTTTCTGTTGCTTCTTACTCAATATACAATATTCATGTAAATATCTATTTATCATCATACTATGTGCTGAGGAAGACCCATCCTCTACCCGCTCACACATAATCCAGTGGAGAAAACATTGCAATGTATCGGGAAGATGAAGCATCTAAAAGGAAAATATGTTTTGCTGATAACAACTACATTCTAGCTGCTGACAGTGTCGTGTTGTGTATAGTTTTACCTATATTTCTGTGCATTTCTACATGTATACAATTATTTAAAATGGATCAACGTCCATTAGTTGAGCAGTTGTTTACCTACCAATACATGGTACACACACACACACACACACACACACACACACACACTGGTCTGCGACCTATACCTGTATATTATACAGTGGCTGAAAGGGGTGGGGGACCAGTGGGATTCTGTTAATACAGACATTGGGGTAGATCCAGACCTAAGTTCTTTTTACGTTTGTTGGTGTAGTATTTACGCTATCGTAAGTACTATACACTCCCCTCGCTCGTACGTAATTTACTCGATTTATGTTTGCCAAACCCTACCTTAACTTTTCCAAGCGTAAGGACATACGTGCGTAACGGATTGACCCGGCCTATGCTGTACGATTTAAACGCCACCCTCCGCCTACACAGCGTATTTCCGGGTGTTGTATGGAAGAGACGCCCTTTCGTTCGTATTTACTCTGAAGTTACGTGCGATCAGAGTTACGCTGCGTGACATCCGCCGTGCGCATGCGCAGCATATACAAATTGCCAATTTTACATCGGTGGCTAGCGTTAGAACGCCAGCGAACGTAGCTCAGGATCTGGACCATGGCAATGTCTGATGGGTTCTCACCTCCTTTCACAGCGAATATGATAGTGTAGGCATAGACAACCTGTGGCCCTACAGGGGCCAGATTTACAAGGCTGCAGTATAGGAAAGGTGGAGATGTTGCCTATAGCAACCAATCAAATTCTAGCTGACATTTTCTAGTAGGAAATTGGGAGCTAGAATCTGATTGGTTGCTACATACATCTCCTTTTCATTTCCCACAGCTTAGTAAAACTGGCCCTAGGTGTGGTGAACTTCTAGACCCATCATGCTTCGACAGGTGACAGCAATGCTTATGCTGTTGGAGGATACTGGGAATTGTAGTTTTACAACAACGGGAGAGTCTAAAGCTGTCTTTGTTTGTAATAGGGTGTTCTTTTCCTGGCACATCGTTCTTTATCCTCAGCACAAATGAACACAGCCATCTGAATGGCCAACACCATAGCTGATCAATGACAGGAAGAGCCATTGACTTGTTTGCTGAAGTCACTCAGTGGAGCTCACACTCCTGAAAGTGACGCCTTTTTTATATTTTTGGCATTAGATATTTTACAGTTCTTGCATCTTGTGCAATTGTAGAAACCAGGTTTGGAGTCTTTCAGCCAAGTTGTTTTCACGGTGCCTTTTTCTGGGGGGTAACGCACTGGGTGCCAGAATGAGTTTTAGATTCTTCAATCTTCTATATGTGATCAAGGGTTTTTTTTGGGAGGGTTTTCCCCTAGGATGGGGTCTTTCAGTAGGAGGGGCCAGTGTCTTCGGATGGTTTTTTCGAGTTGCTAGAGAATCTTACTTTGTTGTCTTTTTCGTTGTCTTTTTCTTTGGTTCTGGTTCTAGCTCTTGGTGTTTTATCTATATATTACTTATACACCACATAGACGCCGGGTTCCCACACTACTATATTTATCCTATTACCCCTCCCCCAAGGAGGACAGGAGACCCTTGAGGCGGCTCCACAGTCACCCCCTGAGGTCCCATACCACGCGACCATAGCAGCCACTGTCTTTCACACTACCATTAGGCCCCATTGGAGCAGCGCAGGTAAATACCGACCATTTTTTTTCCCATATATCTATCTAGCCTCAACCAGGTACTACTGCAGCAGCACCATTAAAATGAGGACTTTCGCATCTGAGAGACAACAAAGGTTGAAAATCTTTTCAGCAGTTCAATAGGACTGAACCCACATACAGAAACTACCACCGCAGAGGACAACTTCCACAAACAATTCCAGAGCTATGAGAGATTACTAGCAGAAGAAGTAAGACACTGGTGGGAGATCACTTTTTTGAAAAAATATACAGAATAACAGATCATCCCAAGAGGACTGAGGATTACAAAGAAACCCTCATTCATCCCTAAAGATCAGGAATTCATGAACAAATGGAATGAAATCGTAGATACCTGCTCTATGAGACTGATTGGTGTCATTGTCGCAGAAAGAGAAAACTCGCTTGAAAAAGTAGGAGCAATCATCACAAAAATGGAGAAGAAATTTGAAAACTTAAAGGAATTAGAAGATTTCGTCACACTGGAAAACATCACCAAAAACAAATTAAGGAAACTAGAGGACAACATCATTGAAACAAAGCACTCCAAGTGGATAAGAGATGAAAAAGGATTATACGAGTGGCATGGACATCCATCAAATCCCCCAAAAAGAATTTAGGAGGAATATGAATGAAGTACCTGCCCCAAAAAGAAGTAATGGAAGAAACAACCCCCAAAGTTTGATACAAGCCACACCAACAAACAGCAACCAAGACTCAAGACAAAGGAGAGACAACAGGATCCTCCCAAACGACAACCACAACATGAAAAAGATGAACCAACAGAAAACAGCGAATTACAATAGAAACCAAAAGACCAAACAACAAAGAATCATATCCTCCCCCATCAAAAGACTATATAATAATAAATCACCAAAAACACAAGCTAAAAATAAAACTTATAGGAATGAGACCGAACGCAATCAAGAATTCCACCCATCTGGAGCACATGAGGAACCAGGGCCAGAGAGGAATCACAATCAACAAACAACGGCCAAGAACCCAGACCTAGCAGCATCAAGCTACCAGAAAGGGGTAAGAGAGGCAGAAAGATTGATCTTACAATCCAAGCTAATCCTATTACCATGATTATCCCTGGGAGCAGATACAGAAGCACAAAAAGGAGCAACAAGCAGACACAGCTTGGAATCATCAGGAAATCCAGACGCATGCCTACAACATTTTTTAGATATAGTAAGGATGTACGTCCCCCCCCCCCACTAGGGAGCCACTCACAACAACAAGAGACACTATGGTCAGAAGAGATATCACCCAAGTAGGCCAAAAAAGAAAACAGAGAAGCCGAGACCTAGAGGACAGCGAGGAAGAGGGAACAAAGGAAACAGGACCAAGAAGAAAGAAATAACCCAAGAAGGCATTTTTAACTTATGCGAGAGACAACTAGGAAATCCAAGTTCTAAAGAAAGGCCTAAAGTTTGCACCCAGTCAAAAACATAACAAACTCGAGACCTATCTGGACCTGTATAAGTTCATTAGAAACCTGACGCTTAAGAACTTTTTCATGAAAAATGATAAAAATGAAAGAGATAACAGAAAATTGGAAGATCCCGGTGATCAGTTCACACACACCACTCTGAAGAACAGATCCAAGTTCTACCCACAATTCTGCAAAGGGGCCTTCATAGAAAGTTTCCAGAAAAATTTGGAAGATGATATTTTGCAAATGAAACTTAACATTAAGAAAAACAATTTAACCACATCTGAAAAAGAAGCAATGAAGAACCTCAAAAAAGACCCGGAAATGATCATCAAAGGGGCCGACAAAGGAGGCGGCACTGTTATAATGAGCAGGAATATGTACCTCAGTGAAGCAGACAGACTCCTGGGGATACATCCACATATGAGAAGCGTGCCAAAGATCCTTCAGAACAATATAACCAAGAACTCAAAACCATCCTGAACAGAGCCAAAGATAAGGGCATTCTTAAGAAGTCAGAATTCGACTATATTTATAACCCTAACCCCATACTCCCGGTATTCTACCACCTACCGAAGATCCACAAGGATCTGGAGCAACCACCAGGACGCCCTATTGTGGCCGGTATGGAAAGTCTCACCTGCAGACTGTCTGAATATATCGACAAGTTTCTTCAATCTATGGTTGCAAAGCAACGAAGCTATTTGAAGGACACCACGGATGTCCTTAAAATTATTGACAGCTTCCAGTGGCAAAGCAACTATTTTTTGATGACGAGTGACATATCTTCACTCTATTCAGTCATTGACCACGAAGACGGATGCAAACACATACAACAGGAACACTACCAATTCCACCCTCTGCACAGAACAACAGGAATTCCTTGTGGAGTCTATAAAATTCATTTTGACACACAACTATTTTTCTTTTGGTTCCCAGTGCTACAGACAGGTTCGCGGGACTGCTATGGGCACGAAATTCGCGCCCAGTTACGCAAACCTGTTTGTGGCACAGTGGGAAAAGGACTACATCTGTTCAGAGACAAACCCCTACAAAGAATCCATCGCCATCTGGAAAAGGTACATCGATGACGTACTGTGCGTTTGGATGGAGACCGCAGACCACCTAAAAAACTTCATTACCTACATATGATAATGATAACTCCCTAAATCCGGTCTGCAACACTGAAACCAACATGGAGAAAGCCATATTCTTGGACCTAGAGATATTTGCGTCAGAAGGAAAACTACAGCGCAAAACCCACATCAAACAGGTGGACAGCAATACCTATATTCCTATAACAAGAAACCATCACAAGAACTGGCTAAACAACATACCTAACGGGCAGTTCCAAAGAATCAGGAGGAACTGCTCAAACCTGGAGGACTATAACACCCAGGTGGAACAGCTCAAGCTAAGGTTCGAAGAAAAAGAATACGACCCAAAATAACTAGAGGTAGCATTGAAGAAGAACAGAACCAAGAACAGAGATGAGATGCTAGAGGACAAAACCACCAGAACTAAAAAAAAGAAAAAGACAATGAAAAAGACAACAAAGCACAGCGATTTAGACCTTAAAATATCGATGGCTATCAACGGCGATTATAATTCGCCTGCCAAAAGCGTTGGTTAGTGAATCCCACTATTTTTACCAAAAAATCCCAGGAAAATCGTGGCGATGGCTGGCAATTCATAATTGCCAGACAAAATCGAGCTTAGTAAATGGCCCTATGAAACAAAGTTAATTCGGTCAGGAGTTGGTTTCAGGTGTTGTTATTGTTTATTACTGCCGCCTGGGTAATTCCATTCAGAATCTGGCCTAATAGACCGTAGAAAATCTTTCAGTCTACAAGTTCACCTCTCATCCATCAAGCCAAAGTTTTTATCCTCTGCAACATAACTTTGAAAGTTTTACAATATCATAAAACTTGTGCTTTATATATTTTTTTTTACCCGCTATTTATGTCTCCTGCAAATATGACAATGCCTGATTTATACCATGTGGCATGGAAATACATCGGCCAGGACTGTGTCTCTCTCACAATGCCACCGCCTCAAGGTGCTTATAAATAAGAGAGCTGATGCGCTCTCATCACAGCCACAGTGCCCAGCTGTCTTGCCAAACACCGAGAGCGTTCACGAACACAGGTCTGAGGCCAAGGTAGAAGCTTGGATACTGGACACAAGCCAAAACTAAATTAGGCCCAGGATAAAGCTGAAAGGGGAGACTAGAATTGTCCATTTCTGTGCAGTAAACATCGAGTCCTCAAGGTCAGCAGCGTCTGTCCTCCCGCTGAGCAAGGATTTTATTCAACGCTTTGCATAGAGGGACATACACATGCATGCGACGTCTGCACACAGCACACAGTGCTAGATGTGATAAACAGTGGTGTACCAGCAGCACAGAGATGTGCGATCAGTCAGCACAGACCTGAAAGCTTCTTATTCTGGTTATAGCGCAGATAGCAGAAGGTGATTGTAAGGAAAAAATCTCTGGCCCGGAGAGCTAACACTCTATGGGCCTGATTCTCATCAGGGTCGTGTACTCCCCTCCTCCATATCTCCGTGCGTACGTAAGTCGTCCATAGAGTGTAAGCCATGGTAAGGTCTAGATATTTTTTTTAACTGAAGTGTCCAGAACCCTATGTTAACTTAACCACACGGATCTGTGCCTTTCTCCACCCCTGGCACTTAATTAGCATGGCTTATTCCGCCTGTACGCCAGGGTTTAGCCATGCGTAAATTAAATGCTGGCCCCTTTCATGGAATTTATTCCGTACGGAACAAAAGGGGCTGATCTGGAATCTAGGCACGTAACCACTACATACATTGCGTAGTCTATATCACTACATGTGCACAGTGGCTCCGTGCCTAAAAATCACACCTAAGCTGCAGCAGCTTCTTAGGTGTGAATCCGGTCCCATGTTTCTTTGGGGAGGCAAACTTAATCATAGAATTCAAAGATGGAGTTTCCTAGCTCTACTACAGAGTAAGCATAAAACTATGCAGTATTTGAGTTCTATATGTAAAAGGAAAGTTTTGCCTGCATCAAAATAAGTCATAAAAAAACACCACTTGCATTGCAAAAATAGTTTACACTTGGGGCCTGATTCAGACTTAAGAAAGAGCTTGAAAATAAGAGGAGAAAGTTACTGGTGGGCTAAACCATGTTGATGTCAGGGGAAGTCAAGTTAATTGTATTCTTTGCATGCAGTGATACATCTTTGAATTGCTTACTGCACACAGATACTGACCAGCGTTACTATTACACTGTTATTTGGGCTAGGAAACATCACCTCTCAACTCTAATACTGTTTGCAACAGATCAAATATGACTCCCCTGCAATCACCATGGTTTAGCCAAGGAGTAACTTTCCTCTCTTATTTTCAAGCTCCTTCCTAAGTCTGAATCAGGTCCTAAGAGAGGAATGTTGCCCATGGGCTAAACCATGTTGATTGCAGGGGAGTCATATTTCATCTGTTGCAAACAGTATTAGAGTTGAGAGGTGATGTTTCCTATCCCAAGTCTAAATAACAGTGTGATAGTAAAGCTGGTCAG
>WWET01000535.1:341588-357151 GCA_011038615.1 Limnodynastes dumerilii | reverse complement strand
TTACACACACACACACACACACACACACACCAGGGTGTCACAAAGAGAAGTAACATACACAGATATGTGGAGACAAAGGACTGGATGCAGAATTAAGAGCAGTTTCTGCGCAAATGGAGTTACTAAAGTCGCAGATAAGAAGCTAATGCCCCCACATGACACCCACTCTCTGCATATCCATAACTCTACCTTAACTTCTCCACGTGTATTACTGGTTGTACGGAATACCTTGTCGTACGGAAGTGCCTAACTCAGCCCTTACTTTAGAATTGAAATGCCTGGCCCCGCCCACAACGCGTGTCCTTGCTTCTATGAAGTGTTGTCGTGCCCTGACAGACAGAACTATGGAAACTTATTCTGTGCGCACATTGTTTTGTTGCCTAACATCTGCTATGATGCACGTCATTGCCGTAAGTCTGGATCCGACCCAACATGCAGGTTTGTGTCGTCCTCGGTATCCCCTGCTCACTTCTCAGTTTCTTTTGTTTTGCGCTTTGTGATCTAAAGTGTTAAAAAAAAAAAAATGTTTCTCCGCGACCAACAAAATTTTAATCATTTCCAAAGCACAAAATAACTCGGAGAATTTCAGAGCCAGAATATTGCACTGGGATAAAAAGCAAATAAGTTTTGCATGAAAATGCATCCGAAAAATGAATAACAGGTTGAAGGTGGCAGATGCAGCACTTGGTAATTACCTTTGCTGAGGTGCAGAGAGGCGTTCTCATCTTACAGCTAAAAGCAGATTTCATTACAAGAAATTTATTCCGCATTAAATCAGGAGAACAGTTTTTAAGATGTTTATTTTATTTTGTCGCCACAAAACGCTTACTTTTTTTTTGTTGCTGGAAAAAGAAAAGAATAAATAAAAAAACTAAACTAAACTAAATTATTCATCAGAAAAAAAAATGCAGAAAGTGCTTCTAAGTTAGAAATCAAATCAGGTGACGTATAGTGCAGCGGAATGAAGAGACACACAGGCCTGGCATTAACTTCTTTATCTCAGAAATATAAGGATGCGGATAAATGTGACCTGTAGGAAGGTTGGTAGAAGTACAAGCATTGTGGTCAATAAATCTGAATGGATAATTTCCTTTTCTTTTTAGCCTGCAGGCCTGAGTAATGTCCCAGTGTATTGTTACAAAAATGTAACCACATATCAATGAAACATAGAAAGTGACGGCAGGTAAGTGCCACACAGCCCATCCAGTCTAACCAGATGTGCGAAATATGTAAAGTACTGCTGGAAAAGTAAAATCTAATTGTCTCATAGAATACTCCCATCAACTCCCATACGAGGACGATGAGAGATTAACCTCTGGCACCCAGATCTTTAAATCCAAATTCCCGACCAAACGAAGATACATATCCCCTCAGATTCCCAGATTTTCATGGTCACATACAGTATGTAAAAACAGAGAAACAAAATGTAATCAATCAAAATATTTAATAATTGACACATTAAAAAACATATTATCACTTTAAAAAGTTAGGAAACGTATTGAACACGGCACAATCATGCCTAATTGCCTAAGCCTATGATGAGCCCATGAAATGGCTTGAAATGGCAGATGAAAATAACAGGGTACTTTTGGCTGGAGCAACAACCCGTCTGATTGGACACCAACGCGTTTCAGCCATATACTACGGCCTTTTTCAAGGTGAGTCATCTGCCAGCACTTCATAAGAACGAGGATACGCAAAGTGGGTGGGGGGAGGCATATAAATAAGGCAATATGGGCGGGGTTACACATTTCCTTTATTACTTTAGCAAACGCTGCACAAACATACGCAGAAAGAACGCTAGAAAGTTAACCTAGGCCTATGGTGGCGGAAGTCAGTTACAATCCTTAAGATCGAGGGCAGTAACATAGGAAGGCACTTGCCACTTAGGGGCGTAGTTTTGCGAATCTGCGCATACTTATTTCATATTTTAGTCTAAATCAGACCTTATATTTATGCCAAGAATATTTAATCTGTTCTACTGTGTTACCGTCAACCCCCTCAGATGGGAAGTTATTCCACTCATCAACCACTCTCAGTCGCGTCATTTTTCTGCGCATTTCCTCTGAACCAATCACCCTTCAGTTTATATTCATGTCCTCGTGTTCTATTACACCTCTTCCTTTATATAATGTCCCTCCTGTACCTGTCACCCTTCAGTTTATATTCATGTCCTCGTGTTCTATTACACCTCTTCCTTTGAGAAATTCCCCCTCCTGTACCTGTCACCCTTCAGTTTATATCCATGTCCTCGTGTTCTATTACACCTCTTCCTTTGAGAAATTCCCCCCTCCTCTAGCTGGTCACAACCCTTGATATATTTGAAAGCCGCTATCAACTTATACCAGGGTTGCCGACTCGCCCGGAATATCCAGGAGTGCGGTTCTTCCGTTATCCCCGGAGAGCCGGCAAATCTCCTGCAGTGGTTCCACCCCCTGACTTGCAACACCACAATTCCTAGTGTTACTAGTGACTGAGCAGGAGGGAAGCCTGACTTATACCTGGATAGAGATAAAGAGGGTGTTCTGTGTGCGCTTGCATTGGTTGGTGTAAATAGCAGGCGGTGGTGGTTGCTGGCGTGTGATTGGCTGTTGATATACAGGGAATTTGGCTTTTGGAAGATTGTCTTATTTATTTATTTTTGTATTTAGATAAATATAAAGAGTTTGTTACACATGAAGAAATGGATTGTGATGTTTGGGGAAGTCAGTGTGCTACAATTCCTTGCTCCCGGGGATCTGCTTACAGGGGAATATATGTCACATTTGCTGACAGGTGTTTTTGGGGAGGTTTATGGAAATTGCCTTACTGTTGCTGACAGCTCTTCATCCGGCTATTGATGTCTCCCATGTACACTAGATGACAGTTTCCCTTTAGGAATTGCACCCCCTACTGGCATGATCTGGTTAGGGTACCTCCCTCTGAGCTCATCATAACTCCTAAGGAGACAGGACTTATTCAGTACATCTGCTCACTGTGATGAATGTTTGACTAGCAGAGAAGGGGTTTAAACAGAACTACTAGCTACTATCTCTGGTCATGACTGTATCGCCCACTGCTGCAGCACATTATAACTAGCCTCCTTGTCTCTTCTACCTCTCTGCTTGCAGGACTGTATACTGATATAATACTATGAGCAGCAGTGTTTAGTCAGTAAAAAATACCAAATGACTATATAAAGATGATAATAGAAATGGAATATTTTTGCTTGCTGAAAGCAGCCGTCCCTGAGCACACATTCTGTGCAGTGTAATGAGGTAGCTTTTTTTAATGCAGCAAGTGCATTACCTGCCCTATAACCTTGTGTGCTGGCAGAAGACTATTCTGAGAATGAGAACTAGCCTGGGCAAGAAGCGCTAATAAAGACTTACTATGGTGCTCATGCTGAGATATTACCCACCGCTTCCATAGTATCCGAGCATCTGACAGATGAAGAAAGATTGCCTCACATTAAGCAGTATTCCACTGGAAATGTGTTCTGCAATCAGCTCTGTACAGCCGTGCTGCAAATCACCATATCTGTAACTAATATGAAGATGTGTCTGCAAAGGACCGGTAACAGCTCTCTAAATGTGCTGGATGTATACACATTTGTAGGGGAAAAGTCTTATTGGCCAGTGCATCGCTAACCTTTGCAATGCATCTGCCACGGGGAGGAGAGGTATCAGTGGGTTTGATCGATGACAAAATGACTACTTTTGGAATGAGTGGGGGCTGGTGTTGCATGGCCACAGGGGTCCTGACTCAGAGGGGAGCATGTGCCAGGTGACGCCCTTTATCCGTGTGGTTTTCTACTGCACATGCTCAGAAATGAAGAGCACACAGTGAGCAACTCGCTCTGCGGCGGCTTGTGCTCTGAGGGAAGCATTGAGGGAGTGAAGAGGTGGAGGGACGTAGTCAATGTATGGGAATGGCGTGCCCAAACGTGAGCCGAACATACATGAACTGTTTGTGTGCATACATTTGCACCTAATACAGGTCGTATCTTCACCTTCCGTGGCCTATTTTAGATTCTGCTGTTACAATGTGACACTTCATACAAGTTACACGGTGTCAGAATTCGGTGCTGTTGTATTTTGCATGTTTTACATCATTTTTACATACAAGAAGAAAAAAAAAATACATCCTTTTAAATAAATAAAAAATGCATTCATATTATAGCTGAATTATTTGCATTATGCAGATTTTTTTTACAGTGTACAATACAGTGTACAACACTACTGCTGTAATTACAGTCCACAGGACATCATTGGGTGCTCTTTAGGATTGTACAGATCAGGACTGGGCAAAGTGACTCTTGTCAGTGATAACTCTGTGAGAGGTGGGGACACGGTGACCTCATCTGCCTGCAGGTGACCGTCAGGGTGACCTCTCGTCTAGAGTATCCAGCCCACCGCACTGGAACAAGTCCTCTCAGAATAAAAATCTGACACTGACATCATCAGAGACGTCTTTTTAATTTACACTAAGTCAGAACATCAATGTAGCCATTGCAGGCTAGAAAACCATCAGTGGCGTCTTACTGTATAACATGCAACATCTACTCCTCTGAATCTCCGCCGTAAGGTGGTCGAGCTCATTGTTTCACTGCTAATAAACCTGTGCTGCAATCACACGTCTATACGAGATGAATGTTCTCACCTCCCTGGATACAAAAGCAATGGAAAAGCTTTCTTCATTCAGCGCAGTTATTCATTGCTATGGTAAATGTATTTCAGGGCTCTTTGGGGATCTTGGTTCGTGCATTAGAAAGCCGTTAAAGTTTCACGCTCTGTCCCATTTCTCACATTATCAAAGAGCTCGAGATCCTGTGATCACAGGTGTCTAAGCAGCCGAACAACTGTTTGTGTCAGGTTTCTTCATTACTTATATGGAGCCAAGAAAGTAGGTCAATTAATGCTACAGCATACCGGGGGAACCTTTACACAGTCACTGGGGGGATGTGCAGAGAACGGGCTCCGTGAGGGCGCAGTTGGAGCAGGTTGAGGGGAACGGGGCGGATTTTCTACTTGTTGTAGCTTGTGCAGAATCTGAACATGGTGCTATAGGTGTTAATGGGAACAGAAGATTAAATCCCTCCTCGTCTTTGTGATCGGTACTGAATTTACAAATCATTGTGCACAGTGTTTTTTCTGGACAAGCAGGAGGCTAACGCCGCACAAAATTGAGTATGGATTTATATCTCTTCCCTGTAATGGCTGGTTTCAAAACTTAGCAGGAGGAAGGGGGATTGGCCACCAGCACTCACAGGAGCCTGATCAGAGCTCAGCACAAAGGGGAATGCAGCCTGTGTGCAGTGGATGAGCATGTAAAAGTGGCGTGGGCTGCACACTACGGTGCCTGTGGACGGCAACCAGTTATGGCCCATCGAGTATGCTCAAATATGTTGCACAAGAGTAGTAGTAGGGCACAAATAATATAATCAAGATTATAAATATTGCAAACACTTCAGCTGGACTTTAAACAAATAGAAAATAATATATAAAAAAGTGTAAAAAATATATATTTTTTTAGCACTGTATATTTTTTAAAACAAAACAACATAACAGTCCAGCAGTGATTTCCTGAATATATAAATGCATATACTGCTTAAGATCCCATCGCACGGGTCAAAAAAAAAAGATTTTTGAGTGTCAGCCCCCGGGACTTGACATGACCTGTTGCAAATGTCTTAATGTAAAGATTTCTCAGCTCCATCTGCTTTTAGTTCTGCTCCTACCTTGACACGCGCATTGATTATATGCCTCCCCCTCCCTCCCAGGACACGCCCTTCAGAACGCAATCCGCTGCAGCAGCGGTTGTGCTCGGATCTATATCGGCTGTAATTTCGTGCTCTTCCTTTTCGCGTGTGCACACTCAAAGCTCCCGCACCCATACGGCATATCAGCTGGCGTATGTTTATCTCTGAGCTTGCTTACTGTCTCCAGTGCTCTTGATGCTTTAAGCATATAAGCAATTTACTAGATGACCACTAAATGGCAATGTAAGAATAAATCTTCTGCAATTGCATCAAATCTTTCCCTGTATGCTGCCCCCTTATGCCCTGGCGTGACATGTTTACCCTTTGTCAGCGTTAGGCCCATAGTCAGTTTGTTCAGACAATAAAACAACATGAAAAAGCTCCTAAGGCACCACACTATGTGTGATATCACACTTGATTAGAAACAAAAACGTCATTCACAACTAACACAATTAGCGAGTTTATTATAGACTGGCTTACACAGAAGTAAACCTCCCACCATTGCCCGGAGACCCTTAACCTCCTATATCTGTTCTACTGACAGAAGTCGCGCTGTTGTGCCCAGCCCATTTAGGTTGAGACTACCAAACATCCAATAATCCAACCCGTATAGGCAATACACTACACTGGTCACTTTATCGGTGCCACTGGAGCGATACCGATGTCTATGCCACTCCCCCCCCCTCCCCTCCTCTCTCGTCCCCTCTTCTCTTTTTTTGTTTTCTTACTCCGTTTCTTCTTTCCGTTCTCTTCCAGTTCAATTTACTAAGATAATTAGAAATCAGGTACAGAAATAACTACAAATTTTCGCTCATAGAGCTCAGTAGATGCTTCTAATGCTTTGTCACTTACATTGTGTATATGATCTATCATTTCATCGCCTGGCAATTTTGTAAGGCTCAATTGTCACAATGTCCTATTGTCCTTGTTATTTGACTGTAAGGAAAAGTTTTTCTGTACCAACATACTGTTATGTCAATAAAAACAATTTACACACAATTAGCGAGTTTATTAAATTAGTTGAAAATAAAGATTTAAAAAATGTGTATATATAGGTGGAATATGTATGTGTTTTAAGGTGGAAGCAAACTGGCGTATCTATGTGTTTTTATTCCACCCAGCATCAGTGGTAACACAGCGGGTTATTTGTGCCAGACAATCAGTGAGATCAGTGGCTGCTGGGCGCTCGCAGATTGCAGAATAGAATTGTTAGAGTGTTGTGACACCGCTGGAGTCTCCTGCGCTCATTACACACTACATGTTATATAGGGAAGGTAACCGCACATGGGGATGGGATGCTAGGAATTCTGCCCATTGTCCACAACTCTGATGTGACTAGAATTCCCACTCCCTCAACACCTCCGCCCCCCTAATTCCCACTCTGTCCGTATTTATTAACCTTTGTCATGTACATAGTGATACTGTTTATCTTAATTTTCTTCTCTCTCTGGTACAAATAATGTTTGACCTTTAGGCACCTGATTGATCACATTCATTTATAGATCTCTGTGATCACAAGAACACTGAAGTAAAAGGGTCAGAGAGTGTGTATGATTGAAGAATCGCATGGCACGGTGTCTTTCCTGTCTCTGAACACTGACGACCGTTTAAGCCCCGGATTTTGTTGCGTTGTTGTTTGTGTGTTTGGAGCAGGGACAGCTGGTTTGAATATGTTTATACCCTGTATTTCTATAGGTGCAGGAAGATGGAGGTGTAAGCAGGATAAAGCTGTTGTCAGCTGTCTTTTCATCTATTAGAGCTTCTCTGGTGTCTGCATTTTGCTCTAATCTGTCTTAATTAGCATGGTTGCTGCATATAAGGGATGTAGTGGGGGATATATTTTTGGTGTTTGTGACATATGGTATCTTGTACAGAGGAGTTGAGCTGTTTATCAATAAAGCCCTATGATAAACATGATGTTTCACCGGTTTACTATTTAAAGTGGCAACGCATTTTACCAATCTTCCTGAATATGAAAAGTTTCTGCTCTTTGTATCTCTATGTGACTGTAATGCAGAGCACTTTATATCTGTGACTGTAATGCAGAGCACTTTATATCTGTGACTGTAATGCAGAGCACTTTATATCTGTGACTGTAATGCAGAGCACTTTATATCTGTGACTGTAATGCAGAGCACTTTATATCTGTGACTGTAATGCAGAGCACTTTATATCTGTGACTGTAATGCAGAGCACTTTATATCTGTGACTGTAATGCAGAGCACTTTATATCTGTGACTGTAATGCAGAGCACTGTATATGTGACTGTAATGCAGAGCACTTTATCTCTGTGACTGTAATGCAGAGCACTGTTTCTGTGTGACTGTAATGCAGAGCACTGTATATGTGACTGTAATGCAGAGCACTTTATCTCTGTGACTGTAATGCAGAGCACTGTTTCTGTGTGACTGTAATGCAGAGCACTGTATATGTGACTGTAATGCAGAGCACTTTATCTCTGTGACTGTAATGCAGAGCACTGTTTCTGTGTGACTGTAATGCAGAGCACTGTATATGTGACTGTAATGCAGAGCACTGTAACTGTGACTGTAATGCAGGGCACTGTATATTTGACTGTAATGCAGAGCACTGTAAATGTGACTGTAATGCAGAGCACTGTAACTGTGACTGTAATGCAGGGCACTGTATATTTGACTGTAATGCAGAGCACTGTAAATGTGACTGTAATGCAGAGCACTGTAACTGTGACTGTAATGCAGGGCACTGTATATTTGACTGTAATGCAGAGCACTGTAAATGTGACTGTAATGCAGAGCACTGTAACTGTGACTGTAATGCAGGGCACTGTATATTTGACTGTAATGCAGAGCACTGTAAATGTGACTGTAATGCAGAGCACTGTAACTGTGACTGTAATGCAGGGCACTGTATATTTGACTGTAATGCAGAGCACTGTAAATGTGACTGTAATGCAGAGCACTGTAACTGTGACTGTAATGCAGGGCACTGTATATTTGACTGTAATGCAGAGCACTGTAAATGTGACTGTAATGCAGAGCACTGTAACTGTGACTGTAATGCAGGGCACTGTATATTTGACTGTAATGCAGAGCACTGTAAATGTGACTGTAATGCAGAGCACTGTAACTGTGACTGTAATGCAGGGCACTGTATATTTGACTGTAATGCAGAGCACTGTAAATGTGACTGTAATGCAGAGCACTGTAACTGTGACTGTAATGCAGGGCACTGTATATTTGACTGTAATGCAGAGCACTGTAAATGTGACTGTAATGCAGAGCACTGTAACTGTGACTGTAATGCAGGGCACTGTATATTTGACTGTAATGCAGAGCACTGTAAATGTGACTGTAATGCAGAGCACTGTAACTGTGACTGTAATGCAGGGCACTGTATATTTGACTGTAATGCAGAGCACTGTAAATGTGACTGTAATGCAGAGCACTGTAACTGTGACTGTAATGCAGGGCACTGTATATTTGACTGTAATGCAGAGCACTGTAAATGTGACTGTAATGCAGAGCACTGTAACTGTGACTGTAATGCAGGGCACTGTATATTTGACTGTAATGCAGAGCACTGTAAATGTGACTGTAATGCAGAGCACTGTAACTGTGACTGTAATGCAGGGCACTGTATATTTGACTGTAATGCAGAGCACTGTAAATGTGACTGTAATGCAGAGCACTGTAACTGTGACTGTAATGCAGGGCACTGTATATTTGACTGTAATGCAGAGCACTGTAAATGTGACTGTAATGCAGAGCACTGTAACTGTGACTGTAATGCAGGGCACTGTATATTTGACTGTAATGCAGAGCACTGTAAATGTGACTGTAATGCAGAGCACTGTAACTGTGACTGTAATGCAGGGCACTGTATATTTGACTGTAATGCAGAGCACTGTAAATGTGACTGTAATGCAGAGCACTGTAACTGTGACTGTAATGCAGGGCACTGTATATTTGACTGTAATGCAGAGCACTGTAAATGTGACTGTAATGCAGAGCACTGTAACTGTGACTGTAATGCAGGGCACTGTATATTTGACTGTAATGCAGAGCACTGTAAATGTGACTGTAATGCAGAGCACTGTAACTGTGACTGTAATGCAGGGCACTGTATATTTGACTGTAATGCAGAGCACTGTAAATGTGACTGTAATGCAGAGCACTGTAACTGTGACTGTAATGCAGGGCACTGTATATTTGACTGTAATGCAGAGCACTGTAAATGTGACTGTAATGCAGAGCACTGTAACTGTGACTGTAATGCAGGGCACTGTATATTTGACTATGTATAGCTCCATGTATGAGTGTATGTATAGCTCCATGTATGAGTGTATGTATAACTCCATGTATGAGTGTATGTATGTAAAGTGCTCAGCATTTATACATGGAGCGCAATTCTCCCAGACTTTTGGGTCAGCAGGCTCCCCTCCTGCATCCCTCACCGGGTGGGCTTTGCCATTCTGATGATCTGAATTCTGACAATATACAGACACTGAAATGTCGGCATTATTCACTGATCAGCATTTTTCTATCAGACTTGGTAGTTGCTGCGACACCTGTCTAATGGAATATTGTAATGGAGACATGTTAAGGGATATCCTAATTCCTAACCACTAACCAGGCAAACAGAGTGCACACATTCAGCAGGTACCAATCAACAGTAAATGTCTAAGCAGGTACCTGGGAGATTTAAATGTTGGGTTGACGAAATTAGATATTTTTGAGACCTTTTACACCTACTGTGGGGGGGGGGGGGGGGGGTTTTTTTTTTTTTAAAGTAGTTTTAACTTCCTTTTAAATGAGAGTGTTAAGTTAAGTGTTAAGCTGCCTGTCATAGGTTGCTGTGTGACCCTGTAGGGGACAGCTCTATACAGCAGACACATAATCACTCTGCTAGCTTTACTGTCTCTCCTTGATAATAGAGGTTTCTGGTTGCTAGCAGCAGAATCTCCCATAAGAAAGAATTGCACGCAGTTACGACGTGTCTAATGGGCCTGGCTCTACGTCCTCTGCCTCATTAGCTGTATTATTGCTGGAAGGCTGCACGGTTTCTCACCACTAACATTAATGTTTGCTGTGAACTCTGCCTGACCAGCGCTGAGCTCTCTCCATTTGCCCTGAAAATGGAGATATTCAGATTTGCCAGCCCAGTAGATTCTGGAAGCTTTAATGCAACATTAAGAACATCAGTGCGATTCCTGTAACAGCACTTTCACATTATGCACCTCCGCACTGGTCACACTATTGTGTATTATTCTTCTGGCGTCACCCCCATCTCAGGATAGGGATCAGTTTATTATCATCACCGGGACATGGCTGCTGTCCCCACTTGTACTGATTATTGGGGGGGAGGGTTTATGAAGCCATTGCCATTTGATAAAGCTAATCTGGGACTTCACTCTGGCTCTTGTGATTATGAAGCTACTTTATATCTCAATCATATTCTCAGACAGGACGTATAACCTCACGGGGACGTCAGCATTGCTTTTTCATCATCGGCAATTTATTTGGTAAAATGCCTCTAATCATAAACAGGACAATGAACTAAATGCATTCTGTGAAGCACATTCAGACTTAATAACATTTGCATGAAGTACAGAGCTGATTTCCACATGTGCACAACTCACAACAGGGTGTGACTAGACTCCGTACGTGGGAGAATACGTCATGTGGATGGGGTGAGGCATTTACATTTTACATTATGGGCTGGGTTGGGCATTTTGGGCCTGATCCAGAACTACGCTCGCCCGTGTTTTTTTACGCTTTTCGTAAGCGTAAAAGCGCCCTTTAGTACATACTACGTATGCACTCGGCAGATGTTACGCAATGAAATTCAGAGCTTTACGGTTCGAGGGCGGGGTGAGGCATTTTAATCATACATTATGGGCGTGCTAAGTATCGTAAATATGCAAGGAGCCTACGGACACCCGCGGTTACGCTCAGAAAAGTTAGGGTAGGGTTTGGTCGGTGTAAGATGGCATAAATACAGACGACCAAGGGGAGTGCTTCAAAGTCACGCACATGGGCGTTTCATTTGCGTAGATCTGGATCAGGCCCTTTGACTCAAGTTAAGGTAGGGGTATGGAAGACCTGATGAAGATGCCTAGACAACGAAACGCGTTAGAGCACCCCCACTACTGCACGTGTTGTGAGAGGAAATTAAGGTTGTTGTTGCACTTTTTGCAAAGACTGGCACCCTGATAGCGGCATTGTGGACACTGGTTAACGGAGAGACTTGCGACATATGGTAATTTGAATTGCGGAGTAAGACTTGCAGCACTTACCGCAGACACCAAAAGAGGTTTTCTCTCCGCCTGCATCTCCGGTGGTAAGACCCATTTCTCTGGTTTGTAGCTACTCCAGGATCAATCACAAGCACGGGCTGTGTTATTATTTCCTGCTTATTCCACACGCTTTATATCTGTGGACTATTTACACTTGTCGCAGCCTGTATTTGTCACAGCTCTGCAATATTGCCAGCACGTATTGCATTGTATTCACTTTCACCATCTTAGGTGGAGTGGACTCTACTCTGCTAAGCCTGCCGCTTCTGCCTACTAACTGCTTGCCTCTCTTGCCTTCATTGTGCGCTTCACTGTTTCAGCCATACAGCATATGTTTACTACTAATCTATTGGAGCTTCCTAAGAATTCCTTCCTCCCCACAGATGCAATGTAATGTTTTATATTGTTTATATTTGTATATTAAAAGTTTAATAATTGCATCTAACGATTGTGGACATCTACATTGATATTTTTTAGTTTATTTGGGGCGCCATAGATATTTCTTTTAGGGGTATGGAAGTCAGGTAAATTCTGTCCGTCAGAGGGAAGTGTCACGGGAGGGCACTTTTACTTTTACTATTCCGTGCGTTCTTAAAGCAATCTCACGTCTGAAGACGGCCCAGTAACTGGATAATCCACTGACGGGATCAAGAGTTTGATAATAAGAGGAAATAGGGGTGTGTGTGTGTGTGTGAGGGGGGGATATTTTGCTTATTGCACACAGATACTGACCAGCATTACTATTACACTGCTATTTAGAATTGGGCTAGGAAATAAATCACCTCTCGACTGTTGGGTTTTGCCTCCCCTGCAGTTTGACAATGGTTTTGCACAGGTGTAACTTTCCACCTGACTTTCTTTTATTTTCCAACTCTGAATCCGATCCAATGCCATTTACATCATTACACGTTCTATGGTAAGACTGACCATCCTCTTCATCTGTTGTGAGCCAGCGGGTCCCAGCCTGCTATGCGGTAAATCCTCTATGCTTATTCTAGGACTTGATGTCACAGTATTTACACATATGTGTTTGCGGCGGATTGCGTGCGTATTTTTAGTAGCAGATGAACTGCGCATTCGTAGTAGCTTTTTTCCACAAATGACGTAATATTTACGCACGTAAGTCCTTTCGGCACGGACTTGTGAATCGCACCTAAGGACACACGTACGAATAAAAACCACGCACTCCGTACGTATGTCCTTAGGTGCGATTCGCACGTCCGTGCCGAAAGTACTTATGTGTGATAGAAGTTACACAAAAGTGGGCGGGGGGAAGCATGTAAATGGGCATTTGAGGGTGTGGTTAGATAAATACGCATGTATGTAACGTACAGTTAAGGGTGTCCTATGGAGGCGGAAGTCCGGGCGATTGGAGTGTCATGGGTGTTGCCTTGCTACATGCTTGCGTAGTAACGCACACGTAATAAATTACGGATCTGTGAATCCGGTTCAGCCGGCTATTTTCTTGGTGCACTTTGCCATTGCAGCACTTCAGTGTTCCTCACGTGTGATAGGGAATGACACTGTCCTTTGATAATCTTTATACTGTCTCCTGCACAGATCCTCCCTTGCCTTCCACATTCTCCCATTTCTACTCATCTGTTAACATAAGTCATTAAAGGGATGTTCTTTTCATTAGCAGATTATTAATGATTTAAACAAAAAACTTGTGCATGCTTGGCCTATAAATAGCCCAGGGAGCATTTGAGGCACAGAAGTGGCTGTCATCTCTTTAGGTATTCATTAAATCTAATCTAACAGCCTGAGGCTGCCTCTGTGATAGAATATTGCGGGAGACGGAAGGGGCCAGGAACACCTTTGCCGAGCGGCTCGTATTTAAATCTGCCTTTAATTGTCTCTTGAGGAAGGCGTACAATGAGAGAGACTTAGAGGCGGCCCTAGGGTCTCTGGTGTTGACTCTGTAGAAATTAAATTTGTGCCCCTTCTTTCCAGATAAAGCCTTTTCTCTGTGGAATTTACACCAATTAGGGAATGTCCCCTGACATTTACTATATATAAGGAATATTTCTTTTTCTGCCAAGATCACAAAGTTTTCATAGAAAAACATTGTGTTATATATACAGTGTTCAGTAAAGAGATATCTAGTGAAGCTATTCACCATGTTCTAGAATTGGGAGACCAGGACTAGGCCTTATCTATGTGGAGTTTTTATGTTCTCCCTGTATCTGCATGGGTTTCCTCCGGGTACTTCGGTTTTCTCCCACATTCCTGGTAGTTTAATTGACTGCTGAATAAATTAACCCTAATGTGTGTATCTGTGTCTGTGGAACTTAGAATTTAGCTCCGTTGGGGCAGCTGCCGATGTGAATGTTAAATATTCTCTATAAATCTGATAGAACTATATAAAAACCTGTTAGTAAATAATAATAAATAAATGTGCTAGCAACAAGGCTAAGTTCATGTATCGTGGTTTTGCCTCAATAAGTGCTACTTCCTGTGTTTAATCTCTAGGTACACAGTAGTTACCTTTGGGGGATCCCAGAGGAAAAGGGCAATTACTGGGCACATGACAAGGCTGTCAATGGAGCATTTATTGGACCCTGAATGTCAGGATGTGGTTTGTCGTTCCGGTGTTCTTAATTCTTACAGTGAACCTGCCAGCAATAAATCCTGGCAGCAGTCACTGGTCATCTGTGTTCTGCCATTACTGCGACCACGTGTTTGTTCGCCATAACAATAATCTTGACCCTAACCCTAATTCCTAACTCTAACCATAACCGGGAGAGCAGAGCGTGGCAAACGGGTACAGCAATCGAAATGAGAACTTTCGGCACTGTACCCGTGTTGAAATCTAATTTTTGAAACTCTTGAACGGGCTGTAAATTGATAGGGCATTATGCTGTCGCACTTATCATCTCCAAAATAGCATTTGCTGGCTTCAACTTTCCGAATGTCACATGCAGAAATATATGACATTTGGTCATTTATTGTGGACTCATCTAAGTGCCATTTATCTGATGTTTGCAGTGCAATCATGTTGATAGTATAATAAATGGATAGCACAGATAGAGGCTTCTCTTCAGGTAATGAACCATATAACGTCTCTATTCTCCAAATCAAGCACTGTGACGGCATCCTGCAGTATCTTTAACAGCAACAGTCACTGCTTCCAACGCAGGATAAAATAGGATCATGTCCAGTATAGAACCAAAGTAAATGCTTTAGTGTCAGTAATATATTGGCAGAACATATGGAGAGCCACTAATGCTGTTTGAGGCTTTCTATGAATTTCTAGCACGCAGCATCTTATAGTAAACAGCTGTGGAGGGAGAGGGGATGAAAAGGGAAACGGTCGGGTAATGAACTCTGTTGCTGCCGACACAAGCCCCATTTCACTCTCTAGCCCTGGGCTCTTTCTTTTTCATGGCGGCTGTTTGAAGCTGTATTAGCGAGTTGATATATAATGCAGATTTCCAGCTTGGATGTGGCCCGTTCTTTCTGCCTACAGGATGTGTAAAATGAGCGAGCGGGTCCGTTCTGGGTGACAGCTGCTCTCTCTCTCTCTCTCTCTCTCTCTATATATAT
>WWET01000535.1:310242-320476 GCA_011038615.1 Limnodynastes dumerilii | reverse complement strand
GACATGCACCAGAAAGGCTGTGTATATATGTGTGTGTGTATGTGTGTGTGTGTGTGTGTGTGTGTGTGTGTGTGTGTGTGTGTGTGTGTGCTACATAAAAAGCTTTGCAAAGTCCCCTTCTATCCGGGAGGTCAGAGGATCAGGTTCTCGCCATCATTCTTGTAATTACAAGTAATTGTGCAATATGGATAATTAGAAGATTGGTCATATTCCGGTCTTATGGTCGTGTGACTTAAGGCTAATTCTCTGGAAAAATGGCTGATATTTGCCTGTATCTGTTAGGTCCTCCCTGGGAGATCTTTCAGAGGACTTGGCTTCATGTCTTGCTGTGGTCCATTTAGTAATGACGCGTTTCCTTTATGTGATATTTTCACTTACTCAGCTCCCTCTTAATGTTTTGCTCCTTCCATTGGCTTTTATTGCTTTCGGAACCCATCGAAAATCTTTTATTATAAATCAGTAACAGTTGGTGGTAAAAGGCAATTCTTAATTTCCACAGCTCTGGTACATAAGTGTCTTTTTTGTGCTTCAGAAGTGGGGCAGCCCCAAAGACGCAGCCTGCCAAGTGCTTTATTAAACGTGCCGGGGAAAGTGCCGGGCTGGAAGGCTTTCATCTATGAAATAATAATGCTCTGAGTGTGTTAGAATAATATGTTCTGTTGTTCAGTGAAGGAGAAAGTAAAAAAAAATATAGGCTTTTATCGTTATGTAAGAAAAATGACATAAATATCCTCTCATGTTAGACCTCTGTCAGTCATAAGTATTTGTAACACTTAACGTTCGGGTGAGATGAAGGCGTCAGCCATACACTGCAGTAAGCTGAATTAGAGTGAGGTGTAAAAAGGCGGACTCCTGTGTCTAAATAAAAAGGGGCTTCCTTAACTGATCCACAAATGTTGCCGTATGGATCAGTAGTCATTTGTGCTGTATGTGTGCAGAAGGTTGTAAGTGGCCACAATACATTCTGTTGCTTATCCATTTACAAGTATAGAGTCATAGCACGGAACCTGATCCAGACATAAGTGCTTTCTCCTCTCTCACCTGCAGAATATAGGTGACTCCCATGTCCATAAACCTACCTCAGCAGTGATGTGTGCACGGAAACGAGTTTCGTATGTTCAGCGTTCCGATATATAACATCTGGCGCTCACATGCAATGAATTGCAAGCACTGCTAAAGGAAAAAGTCAAAATAAAAAAGAGTTTATATAAAGTTTTAAATATGTGCATTTGCCATCATTTTGGCAAAATTCACAAGAAACCAACATATTTCTAATTCATTGTCCAACCATAGTAATAGTATAGCAAACAGCATGTCCCCCTCCTAGCCTGTCAGCACTATGGCTGCATAACACTGCTAAGGGGAAGGGTTGGGATTTGCAATATGACGAGGAGTCCTGGCAGCTTTCTTACACAAGGTGAGGCCAGTGTGCATCCAGTGCTCTCTTATATCATAGCAAAACACAAGGGGCCGGCTTCAGTTGCCCGCGACAACCATCGCGGTGCTTTTTCCACGAATTAACATTTTCCATTTTTCTGCGCACCTCATAGAGGTCCGTATTAAAATTTGGGATTTTTACGTACTGTGATAGACGGGAACAGGCGCACTAAGCACTTTCTCCCGTCTTCGCAGGCGATTGAATCAGGCCCAAGGAACACGTTGGCACTGGTGCGCTGTGGTTACCTGGCTTGTAGTTCTAGAGGCTTTCTGCCTACAACAATGCCTGTTATACGATCGTGTCTATTTTTTTTTCCTAAACGCACCATAATGTTGGATTCCGCCTACACCAAACAAGTTAACTTCCCACCCACCTCAATGTTGTTTGTATCTTTTCTCCTACACACATGCAGGCACTGATACATCTTCAAAGGAATGGATGAATGTATCTTTAAAAGTACTTAAATGTAGATTCCTTCCCCAGATAATGATCCGAGGTATATGGGCTAGGTGGGGGTGAGGGGAAGGGGAAAATCATTGAAAAACGAATCCAGTTGAAGAGAATTATTACTATAATGAATTATGACTTCATTAATGACTGTGATTGAACTAATGATTTTTCTGGTAGTTACAAAGAATTAAGACTGCTAGCTGAGAGCATGGATGGCTCATCAGTCTCTATTTAAATACTTAATGATCCCTTGCCAGAAATCAATAGATGGTATGAGACGACCTCTATGAGTTTGTTCATTACAACAGCAACAAGCCGTTTAGCAGACATCCCATCCCTCAGATCCTGTAGCTGCGTATTTCCCTTTAGTCGTCAACATTCTGATTATTTGCTGCACTAATTATTTTATTAATCAGGTAACTTTATTTTCCCGTATTGTCATTCTCTATAAAATGGCCATGCAGAAAATCAACTCATCACTAACCGGTGACATCACTGGGGCACATGATGATGCAAGACCGTGCAAGCCAATCAGGAGTCATTCAGTCATCGTCTTTATCATTACTCCCCTAGTGGTGTCATTTCAGCACTTTTGAGTGTTTAGTATCTTCAGAGTAGCGCCTTCATTTGCGCAGCCCCGTGCTGCTACACTAAGTAACAGCCGACGTGACGGCATCTTCTGTCATTGTTCTATAACATAGTCTGTTATTCTCATTGATAAAAGAAAACTGACCCGAGGGGTCCTGAGATAAAATAGGAACTCACCCTTTAGATACACTGCGCAGGATGCAGCACAGCCGCTTCTAAGTCATTTGTACGGAATGGATTAACGTACATGCAGGCAGAGTGCACTCCCTCTGCCCTTCCCTCGCAAAGACGGCGCTTACTGGTCCAGAACACTATATTAACTTTTGCGTAACCACGTACACAACCTCATTGCGTTGGAAAATTCCCTGCGCGGAATCCTGCGTCAATCGTACTGCATTCCTTTGTGTAGCACCCATGTTCACGCATGTGCTGTCCCATTGCACAGGGTATATAGACATACTGGAAGCGTCAGTGGTCTGTTTTGCGTTGTCCCGGATCAGGTCTATCGTTCCTGTTATTCATCTTGGCACGTTGTAAGGTTTGTTCTGTTGTTTCTTAGGTATTTATTGATAAAATAAATAAGCTCATATTGGAATGAAGAAATGCGGTTTAATTTCAGGCTCTTTGGCATGAGCGAGACAGGAACATGTTTCTTTGGGGACGGCCATTTTGTTGGAAACATATTGTGTCCTCGCCTTCTCTTCTCATGGCATTCAGTATGGAAATGAGGTGTAAATGTAATTCCTCAGTAAAATGTCTGTGGGCACAGACTGACACAGCAGATGCTGCAGGGCTGCAAGACCGATACAAATCAGGACAGCGGCTTCCAAAAACTTTCTCATGTCCATGTTTAGTGATTTCATTAGCGGGAGCACAAGCTTTCTGAGAGGATGCGTCTCCTCCTTGGGATTGATCAGAGAGTGTGTGGGCAGCGGAGTCTAGACACAAGCGTCCTAAAATTCAGCTCAGCTGCTGCATAATTACACACCCCGCGTCCTGGCTCACAGCATGTTTCTATCTATCTATCTATCTATCTATCTATCTATCACAATTATTGTTAGCTCTGACTATTGAATCTAGATCAATCATATAGCACAGGCTTCCTGTCTTATACTTTAGTATGTATTAAGAATCAAATACTTAATATTTATATAAAGATAGTTTGTATCTTACATTTTACGTATTAAGCTGCAGTCTGCACAGTGATGTCCTGTTGGTTATTTAGGAATCTCACAAGGTAAATACCTCTAGGTAGAAAGTTATAAACACTTCTTACAAATGGTTATTGTGTTTTTTTTAGCTGCTTTATATGGTTAGTTTCCTGTGTAAATACTCTTCTGAGCTATGCAGTAACCCAATATAACACAGCGTAATGGCATTACAGCAACATCTTTAATATGGATTTCACAGCCGGCTCCAGGAGATACTGTGCTTGTGAGATTACACCAGTGCAAAATGCTCATTACAAAGAATATACCTGCTCTTATTTCTCTCAGATCTTGTGAAATGCCTGCAAGCAGAACAGTCATATAGTTCATCAGGAAGATCAATCAAAGGGCCCTATGTGCATTCTCCAGCCCTCACTGCTTTCCGTGCCATAATGTGTGAATAGTTTGCGGTCACTTTACTGCTATAAATGGTTTAGTAGAGACCACACAACTCCTAATTCTTGACAGTATTTTCTTTCTCGAGCCTAATGATTTCAGATGTGTCACTGACTAAAAGAACATGAGGTACAGAATGTTACAAGTGTGTAAGATAGAGCCGATCAAGGCAAAGGGAGGCAGCTTCTGGTTGACCCTATTTTAAAAATGATTCAGCCGCAAGCTGAATGGCGACCATATTATTGTTCCAAACAAGCTGAAAATAGACGATTGCTGTTGCGTTCCCGATAGCTACAGGCTAACAAGGGGTAGCAAGTTAGGCTGCGGCAGGCTAAGTTTATGGTTCAAGAGGAAGGCCAGGGTTAAGCTCCAGGGCTTGGAGGGTTAGGGTTAGGCTGTGAGATTTGGAGGGTTAGGTTACAGCACTTGCCTTACAACGGATGACGCCTCATGACTCCAGGAGTCACATGACAGCCGCTTTATACAATGCAGACTGCTGGCGATTGCCATTCATTCAGCTATCGTACAATGGTCCTTTAAAAAAAAGACATTGCACCAGCAAACCATACCAAGGAGAAACAATGACCTAACATCAAGCTCGGTATAGATTACATTAAATTTCACATGATGCAATAAGTTAAATAATTCACCAAAGAAGGTCAGCATGCTGACTCACTACACACGATGTACCAGCAGATCTGGGATTTTCATCTTTCTTTACCATCTGATCTCCTGATACCATTCGCTGATCAGTGAAATTAGGCAGTTTGAAAGATCAAATAAAGCGATGCAATGTAATGATATTACATGATTGTGACACGGGTATAATAAGGTGTGGGTCTAATTATTCTAGACCCACCTCTTATTGCAGAAGCCACACCCCTTTCACCTGTACCTCCTTCCTTCATACATTTGTATTGAGCATATTTTACCAGTACTCGGTGGAGCATTGTCTCATCAACACACATTGTTGACCAGTGCTATATTCAAGTGTTTGGCGCTAGTGTATACCTAATAATAAAACAATATTAAAAAAAAAAAATAATAATAATTTACATAAACCCCTAAAATATCATGTGAGAAACAGAAGAAATATAAAACTATAACCATGGTGGTACAACAAGGCATAAACAGTGACTCAGTGATCCTCACAAATCCTTATAAATGTCAAAAACCTGAAATGTGTCCAAAGGAATTTATCTGTCCTTAAAATCCTTAAAGTGAAACGATGAAATACAAAAGTCCCTAACAAGTTCATAGGCTTTTTCAATGAAGTGGTGCTTTACCTCTTTCTCCCATCATAATTTCTCTTCATGCAGCATATAAAACAAGAGAACTATAGAATAATTAAAACTGATTTAATTCAACTACATCAATCACATCCATTGCAGATAAAACAGTAAGAGAAAAACAGAGCTATGAAGGAGACACAGCTTCTGTACCCTCGATGGTTTATAAGTACCGCCAGCACTGACCGAAGTGTCCTGTGATGAGTTGTTTGCTGGTGGAGCTTTGGGCACTCCGAGTCCTTAACCCAAGCCAACGCGTTTCAAACACAAAAGTTCTTTATTAAGGCAATCGCCTTTGGGCACTTATTGGACCATATTTCAGGTTTTTCACATTTACAAGGATTTGTGAGGATCACTGAGTCACTTTTTATTTCTTGTTGTACCACCGTGGTTATAGTTTTATATTTTTTTTACTATCTTTCACATGAAGATTTAGGGGTTTATGTAAATTTTATGATTTTTTAAATGATTGTTTTAATTAGGTATATACTAGCGCCTAACACATAAATATAGCACTGGGTTTTGACCAATATTAGAGGTAAGTAGTAACTCTACAAGTGTAAGAGGCAGATTTTTAGGTGCACCTATGATTTACCTTTTTTGTTGTTTTAGTTGAATAAAACATTATTGACAGCGTTAAAAATAGAGATTAGGTGATAGAAGCAAAGATGTAGCGTGATGTTACAGAATAGTGCAAGATCCAGGAGGGTTGTTCCCAAAACCAAATCTTGGTCTTCATTGAACATATACTAAAGCTATATGTTTCATGTGACATACACACAGAGGCTTCAATGATACTGGCTAAACACATTAATGGCAAGTAACTGTACAATGGTAGAGACAAGGCGGATGGATTCCTCCAGCAATCAGTTAGACCAGTTTAGATAATTGTAATTATAGCCATATAGGTAACAGTAGTGTGGACCCTGCATTATGTTGGTCTAAATGCTTTTATATATAGTGGAGTCTGTATACAACTAATAACAATAGCACGAAGATTCCCCAATATCAACCAATAAGATTCTACTGGTTGCTTGTAGTGTACAATCTAACATCACCTTCCCTGGCTGGAAATATGAGTAAATTTACCCTCAGTACGATTCCAGTGTCATGACATTGATGCAGGAAGGATAGATGAAATGCAGAATCTAACATGAAGCAGGCAGAGACGCTGTGACAGAGGAGAAGAAGCTACTGCAGTCTTAGTGGGAGGAGAGACACTCATTAATAAATGAAGAGGCTCGTTTAATTATGAATGCCCATGTTTGATCTTACATGGTTAGGCTTAAAATTCACATCCACCTTTAGTTTCCTTCTTCTTTTTTTTAGTTCACATAAGATTCACATTTCCCAATATTTTTTATTATTATTTTTAACAAATAAACATTTTTATAATTTATTTTTGTATTTTTTTGTGTTATATTAGTAACAAATTATTGATTTTGCTTAGTTTATTCCTGTGAAAAATAAAAAAGAAAATGCAGTGAGCGTGTTTGCGTATCGATCACCAAATCTACAGAAATCCCAACTTCTATAAATACTACATCTACATAATATATTTCTCTTAATGTGTTTTATTCTTGATTCAGGATTTTGGGCCTGATCCTGAATTAAGTATTGGAGCGCGAACACACAGAGCAGATTCGTATGTTCAGCCGCTACGAAGTTCCGCATGCGCGTGGAGAAAGCAATCCCCAACTCGTACTGAATTCTGGACACTTACGTGTCTATAACCCTGCCTTATATTGTCCAGGGTGTAACGATACTGATAACATCTAAACCCTGCCCTTACTGTATGACATGCATAGGAAGACCAGCCTCTCTCCACCCAAATCTTCACATCCACCGAGTTCATTATGCATGGAGCGCCCATTTTTGCGTATGTTACTACGGACCTAGAGATTGTAAGTTTGTAATTTATAAGCACGGAATTTGCAAACTTAAGTCCAACGCCAATAGCGTATAAAAGTTACTACGCATGTGCAGTGCATCCGTTCTTAAATATACGCACCTAAAATCATAAGAATTCTTACGTGTGAATCAGGCCCAATATCCGTACCACCTACGTTCTGATGCCTAGCTCATGCTTCTGGGCCTGCACATCAATGAACGACAAGTGATTTACACATACAAGCTGGTGTTACTCCTCTATCATTCTAAAGTCTGGATCCGGTCCAATTGACTGAAATAAAATTCCCTGACATTTTAAAGATGGCAAAGGGTCCTCTCAGATCCTGGATTTCAGTGTGGTATTTTTTGCTGGTTGCTTTCAATAGCGAATGTAGCAGATGAGTAAAATGATGGCTACCCTCTGATAATGTCACTATAGGGAAGAGTGATATGGAGCCATGTGAGACAGGTGTCGTCCATGTGCAAATATTTCTGTGTTCCCTGCCTGCTGTATTTTACTGCTGACAGCCTTTCTCTAATATAATGAAACAGCAGTCCAGCTGTTCCTACAACGTCAGCTCCTAATTGGCTCTGGCGATCGCCTGCAAGTGTGCTCCTTTGGCATCATGTATGAGCATGCTTATTCAACGGGGACAAGTCCTTTTAATAACAAGAACTGTCATTACTTGTTGCAGAGGGATAAGGCGTATCAGGTGTATTTAATAGTGCACCTCACAACAGCTATGATTTTAGGTCTCTTTACCACTGAGGGCAGGGCCATATTAACAATGGGGCTAATGGGACTACAGGCCCAGGCCTCCATCTTAAAATTGGCCCACACACACTGCAGATCCCCAGGCCTCCCACTGCATCCTGCTCCATGGCATACTGTATAGTGTGGGCCCTTGATCATTTTCAACTCCAGGCCCCACATGGCTCTCAATACGGCCCTGACTGGGAGACACGTTTGACATTGGCTTCTTCTGAATTTTCCTTGTTTACTTCCTGTACACTTCATGCTTATTCCATACATTTTGGATTATGTCTTACTATTTATATTTACAGATCCTCTATAACTTTATCTGGTATAGCCTTGTCTATGCATTCAGTGTAGTCTCTGCATTGTTGTATTTACATCAGCCCTGCATACAAGCCTACCTGTGAGAACCTTCTACCTTATTGCAATGAGAGGCCTTTTTATGTGGCAATGTTCCAAGCCCTTTTGCAGCGTCCTTAAGTGTCACTAGTTATTTACATCCTTTCCTGCTTAGTGTCAGGCCACAGAGTTTTGATTAAAGCCATCATTGTATCCAACATGTCATCCTATAGATATCAATTGATTTAAAAGCCCCATCTTACAAAGTGGGAGTATTATATTTCTTTATATCAATGAAGATAGCTTTGCACCACTTAAGCTGGCCATACACTGGAGCGATAATTGTCTCGATCATCCAATTATTGGGTGATCAGAGATATAATCACTCTAGCTGGTGGACAAGATCAATTTTTAAAACGCCAGATAAATGCACCAGAAACGCTCTGGCACAATTATTTGGTCTTTTGGCATGTTTGATTTAAATTACGCAGTGGCGCCCAATCATTTAAGAGAGCCAATCAGGTTACTGTATGGCTCCCTATTCCTTAAGTGCCTCCATCTTATGCTAAGATTATCGGTCTCAGCAGGAGAGGTGTATGGTGCTGATAACAGGACCTTTCCCTGGCACCCGTGCTGGGATGTCAATGTATGGCCAGCTTTACTCTTTACACTGAGTAAATATTCTGGATATTGAACAGACCTATGTGTGACTGCTAATGTCAGCATTGATGAATATAGTAACGTATGGAAATATCTTTTAATGGTCACATAAATGTTACTGTCACGTCAAGGTACCAGATCCAGATTTTCATACCACAGGGTACTTACACATTCCAAATGCGTACACACGCAGTGCATTGACACTGGGCATACAGCAGATTGGGTTACTAAGAACAATTTTCAGATACGAAAAGTGAGCCATTCCAACAGTGGGGTGTGACGTGTGTATATCGTACAGTGAGGACGTATGATCCTTAATTACAAACACATGCTTTATGCACAACTGCGGCTGTATATAAGCTAAGGTTGGGGTCTGGGCACGACCATTACGTACATGCGAGGACAGTGCATGGGGTGTGTACAACATTCACACACGGCAAGTAGTAGAAGAAGTCATTGCAGAATGCAGGAATAATGAAGGTGCAGTAATCTAGTCACTGGAATGAACAATAGTCTAGACACTGCTCAGAATAAAGAGTTAAACAGGGTTCAAACTGGGGCTTTCAGCAGATGATCCTCAGCAAAAGACCTTTTACCAGATATCTCACCAGTGTGTACAGTCCAAAGATCTCCTGATAGACACTGGACACACTGGTGAGATATCTGGTAAAAGGTCCTTTGATTGTGTGATTGGAAAGATTATGTTTTGAAAAAACCTCAGCGTGTACCTGCCTTACCTGGCCCAGACCCTCCAACATGACCCATTCCATTAGGTACAATTTAGATTCTTATTTGTCCATTGACATGTCCCTCTCAATGAATACTGAAGGAATCTCAGCTATTATGACATTGCCTTTTGTCTGTTGGGGTCTGCTGGTGCCTCAGGAGATGAGTCTCTGGGACTCCAGAATTGGAATGTTTCCTGTACTTGGTGAAAATGGGCTGGATCCAGACTCATGCAAGTGCTTGAACTTAGTTACTCCTGGTCTAAACCATGTTGATTGCAGGGGAGTCCAGTTAATTATATTCTTTGCATGCAGGGATATATTATGGATATGCAGGGAATTGCTTACTGCACACAGATACTGACCAGCGTTACTATCACACTGTTATTTAGACTTGGGATAGGAAACATCACCTCTCAACTCTAATACTGTTTGCAACAGATGAAATATGACTCCCCTGCAATCACCATGGTTTAGCCCAGAAGTAACTCATT
>WWET01000535.1:220838-260076 GCA_011038615.1 Limnodynastes dumerilii | reverse complement strand
TCTGTGCACTCCATGCATAGGCGTTAGAAGGGAAAGGGGGCCCTGCGTATCCAGAGTGTTAATTACACTGGCCAGCAGATTCTTGTAGAATTTGCCGGCCAGTGTAATTAACCTTCTGGACACGCAGGGCCCCCTTTCCCTTCTAACGCTTATGCATGCAGTGCACAGAGAGAGACCTGCACTGTGCCTGAGGCCTGAGCTGTTGCCCGGATCCCTGCTGTCTGTCACACTGAGCCCTGCGCTCTTGTCTAAGAAACGCAGGGCTCAGGCATACAGTGCGGGAGGCTGGGGTGCGGCACTGGCGTGACGTCATGACGTCACCCAGTGCATTACTGGGAATGTGGCCCAAAGCCAGTAATAGTTATATTACTGGCTTGGGGCCTCTTAATGGAGGTAATCCGGCCCTGGCTCCGCGTACCACCTGCCAGAGGTACGCGTACCACTGGTTGAGAACCCCTGCTCTAGACTCTTCTTTCTATCTTTAGGGTCATGTGACCATGGGGCGTGGCTATCCACCCTTTAACTCCTCTCCTCTATCATTGGAAGGCCATATGACAATGAGGCTTGGCTAGACACCCATTCCCTCTCCTGTGTTCTCCAGACACTCATGCATGCTACATACGCCATGACTATTGCATGGGTGTAATATTATCATGGCTGTGTGATGCATAACATGAAGTGCTCTGTGTTAGATCAGTGTTGTGATTGTGTATACTCTGCACTCTTCTCTACATTTATTCTAATGACACCCTTGCTGGTTCACCTGTGTGCGCGAGCTTACGCAGCTACTAAACACCTGTGACCTGCAGAGACGGCCTATGTGATGCTTCCTAATCCTGCAGCCTCCAGGCCACGGCAGAAGCCTCTTTCTTGAATCATCCATCTAATGACACAGGAGAAACAACAAACAAACAGGGAGACTCTATTTTTATCAGCATCATCTGTTAATGGAGGGAGAGCTGAGCTACACATTTATTTTGGATCTGTACTACACAGGGGATTAAGTCATTAAAAAAACGAGCATTCTGTTTCCATGGCTTCCACAGCCCCTCTGGCTTCTGGCTTCAGAGATTTGTGGCTGAGCACAGATAGATTTTCTGATCATCTGATATTTTTTCTCCTTTCATGCTTCTCTTCCATTTGAATTGCTGGAGCTGACTGAGAGCGTGCTTTAACCTTTCCCTGTATGCTAGGGCCACAGCGGGTGACCTGCACGAACATTGTTCAAATCAGCTTCTTGTAGCAACTCAGCAACATTGGCCAAGCGCTCATTTCTTACAGCTTTAAAGAAAACATGGCATAATTGGGGCAGATCCAGAACTACACTTTTCCGCGATTTTACGCGTGGCGGAGACGTAAATTCGCAGTTACGTACGCACTGCGCATGCGCACCATAGAAAATACGCACATTCACGTAGCGGTGAACGTTGACATTCACGTAGCGTAATTGTGAACGTATGGGAAATTCACGTATGTGTCACGTAAATACTTACGTGTGGGCGTGCCAATTTTACGTTAGTCAACAATACATGCGTTTTACGTGAAGTAGGCGGGGGGTGGTATTTAAAGTGTACAGTATGGGCGTGCTAAGCTGCGTACGTTCACGTAGTCAGGTCCTCCGTTCACGGACGTACTCTGTTACGTTTGAAAAAGTTAAGGTAGGGTTTGGGCAGCGTATCTTCACAAAATACGTCCGTGCAAGGGGTGTGCCGAGGGGAGTGTAACGAATTTACGCACACGAAAATAAACGTACGGCACACGTAGTTCTGGATCTACCCCAATGTCTCCTCTGTCTGCATGCTGATATATGGGGACAAGAAAATGAGCTACTAAAATAGCTTACTGGGGCTGCATGGCAAGTGGTACCCAGCTCCCTGGCGATACTGGGTGGCAGTTGTAGTAGTCGTCGTCACTTAACAATTTAGTATTTAGTGCATGTTGGTTGCTTTGCTGTTTAACACAAACACAGTGGTACTGAAAGCCTAAAATCTATGTAACAGTGTAGTTACTATCTTTAGGGGAAGGGTAGGTGTGATGTGTGAGTAGAGCAGATGGAGTAGACTTGGTGTGAGTTGTTAGTGTGAGTATTATAGGAGTAGAGTAGGTGTGAGGGTGTGTTAATGTGAGTAGTATAGGTGGATTAGGGTATGTGTGAAGGTGTGTTAGTGTGAGTAGTATAGGTGGAGTAGGGTAGGTGTGAGAGTGTGTTAGTGTGAGTAGTATAGGTGGATTAGGGTAGGTGTGAGGGTGTGTTAGTGAGAGCAGTATAGGTGGAGTAGGGTAGGTGTGAGGGTGTGTTAGTGTGAGTTGTATAGGTGGATTAGGGTAGGTGTGAAGGTGTGTTAGTGTGAGTAGTATAGGTGGAGTAGGGTAGGTGTGAGAGTGTGTTAGTGTGAGTAGTATAGGTGGAGTAGGGTAGGTGTGAAGGTGTGTTAGTGTGAGTAGTATAGGTGGAGTAGGGTAGGTGTGAGGGTGTGTTAGTGAGAGTAGTATAGGTGGATTAGGGTAGGTGTGAGGGTGTTAGTGTGAGTAGTATAGATGGAGTAGGGTAGGTGTGAAGGTGTGTTAGTGTGAGTAGTATAGGTGGAGTAGGGTAGGTGTGAAGGTGTGTTAGTGTGAGTAGTATAGGTGGATTAGGGTAGGTGTGAGGGTGTGTTAGTGAGAGTAGTATAGGTGGAGTAGGGTAGGTGTGAGGGTGTGTTAGTATGAGTAGTATAGGTAGATTACAATAGGTGTGAGGGTGTGTTAGTGTGAGTGACATGAGTAGGGTAGGTGTGAAGGTGTGTCAGTGAGAGTAGTATAGGTGGATTAGGGTGGGTGTGATTAGTATAGGTAGGAATAGTATAAGTGTAGGTTATGTAGATGGTAGTTCCATAATACTTGAAATCTGTGACTAGAAATCATGTATAATTCCTCTTCAATGTATGAACTATCTTCGGGCATTTCTCCTGATGGAGCGATGATCACTGATCTTAGCTGTACAGCCTCTGCACGCACTCTCGTCTCTATAATTATATCCTTGTAATTCATTTCAAGTCTCGCAGAAGCCGTTAATGTTTTCCATTTTATATGCACATCAATCACACATTGCTCTCAGCTCTAAAGTGCGATATATTCCGGACGGATTTGGAAAATAAATTCAGTGTGTACAGAGTGAAAGATGCAGCCACAGGACCAGGACACTCGGAGATCGGGATCCTGCTGATTTTCTCCATGAACTGGATCCGCGCATCCGCGCAAGAACTTGGGTAAACTCTTCCCTCACACGCAAAGGACCTTACCTTAAAATGTCTGCTCCCTCCATACTTGAAATGGTGGCAGACGGAAGTAATCAGTGCGATTTCCCGTCTATGCTGTAGTTTGCAATGCTAACTCATCCCATTTGCTAGGTCAACCCAATCTCCTGTGAGAAGTGTAATCTGGATGCAATATATTGCTGTGTAATCGTATGCTTGCGCAGATTGCGAAAGCAGAAGAATGCCGATCTGACCGTACGGAATACAGCCTGTTGTTAAAGGTCTGGTTCCGGTTCCATGTTATTTATGAACAAATATAAAGTAGGTTTTATGCTTTTGTCACTGATTGCTGTATGGAAAGCCCAGCAGACAATTATTCTTCTTTAGCTGTAGGTCATTTGTGATTAAATATATTTATACTTTTAATTATAACTTTTGTTTGTGCTTGAAAATTCTGAATTCAAATAATTGCAAGTGAATATGATAATATGTAATACAAGTTGTTGGGGAAATTCTCGTACCAGGTGTAGTCAGGTGTGTGCTCCTTAGATATAGAATAATCTACCATGCATTAGACACAGAGGAGAATGCTATATACTATTACACCCCCATCTTCCTCCAGCTCTTCCACTATATACAGGACATAGAGGAGAATGTGGAATACTATTACACCCCCTCTTCCTCCAGCTCTTCCACTATACACAGGACACAGGAGAATGCTATAAACTATTACACCTCCATCTTCCTCCAGCTCTTCCACTATACACAGAACATAGAGGAGAATGCTGTATACTATTACACCCCCATCTTCCTCCAGACCTTCCAATATACACAGGACATAGAGAAGAATGCCATATAATATTACACCCCCATCTTCCTCCAGCTCTTCCATTATACACAGGACACAGGAGAATGCCGTATACTGTTACACCCTCATCTTCCTCCAGCTCTTCCACTATACACAGGACACAGAGGAGAATGCTATATACTATTACACCTCCATCTTCCTCCGACCTTCCACTATACACAGGACATAGAGGAGAATGCCGTATACTGTTACACCCCCATCTTCCTCCAGCTCTTCCACTATACACAGGACACAGGAGAATGCCGTATACTGTTACACCCCCATCTTCCTCCAGCTCTTCCTCTATAGACAGGACACAGAGGAGAATGTGGAATACGCTTATACTCTGTATCTTCCTCCAGCTCTTCCTCTATACACAGGACACAGGAGAATGTGGAATACGTCTATACTCTGTATCTTCCTCCAGCTTCTCCACTATCCTACACACTGATCCCACAATGCCAATCACCTCCATAAATCAAAAGGTGACATTAATTATCCACCAAGCAATAAAATGAAGGAATATTAACAGACAGATGTTTTTCTGGTACCCCCTGATCAGCTCCCTCAAACCCACTACCTCCCGTGCCATAGCTATTATGCAATGGGTGATACATCAGTGTCTAAGTAACTGCGAGGAATCCATCTGACAGTAAGTAATAGGACATCAAGCGATGTTATCCTACATGTGACAATATCATCTGTTTAATGAATTTACATCGTCTGCCGGCAGTGGCATATTTTATTATCATTGTGACATAGCAATGGTAAATATGACTATCTTAGTGTAAAATAAATGATGATTATCAGTCAGAGGTACCGAGATATCCAGAGCACCCTGAAAAACACATGTTACATTGTCTAAATACAAAGAGTGGGCTGTAAATTACAGCAGATGGCAGCTTTGTGGTCTAATTTCTCATCCTGTCTGATGTAATCTCCGGGGTTTAGCATAGCCATGAAGAGAGAGACACAAGTGTAATGTAGGTTTTCCTTCCATGCAATGATGAAAGCAATCCAGAGCGGGAGATTTTTATTTATTTATTTCTTTTCCCCCAAAGCCGCATATCCAGCAGATTAAGGGCGCTTTTAATACCGAAGATTTGTGCTTCATTATAACGTGGTAATCAAGCACAATACTCAGGCCAACACCGCGTCCTGCATGAGATGTGCTAGGAACTGGATTTGATGTTGTTTTGTTATTTATGTGCTTGGAATGATGGCGGTTTTGTTTCTTTGCTGCATATTCCTTTTGTGTCTTCCCTATGTTACAGGCCGAGGACCGGATTCACAGCTGAGAAGCTGCGGCTTCTTAGGCGCGTAATATTAAGATTGTAACATTTACGCAATCTATGTACCAGTTACGTACGTATATTGCCTTAGTGCTGTCTTTAAAGACCGCTTGGAGTAGTTTAGAAGGAGGCGTGCTAATGCCGCCTCATGGAGGATATATTTAGAAGTGGGAGGGGGGGTGCCATTTAGATTAGCCGGGGAGGTGGGGAAAACCATTCTCCGTGCGTAGCTTCCTGTCACTCACCGAGTGTCTAACCCCAGACCAGGTATTCACCAGTGCCCCTGATCGTGGGGATGGATTTGGCTGCAGGAAAGGGGCAGGTTGCAGCCCTCAGACCAAGCGCAGAGACGGTGAGGTGGAATCCATGGAGAGCAGAAGTAGTAGCTGCAGGAAATGCTGGGTGCAGTAGTGCAGGTAGTGGAGACACTGCAGCAGAGGTGAGAGAGGAGGCAATCAGTAGCACCTGTGACATGCCTGCAGCAAGAGTGCACAGCAGCAGTGTTACAACGGAAAGGAATCATGTGACTAGCAAAAGGTAAACAAAGGAACTATGAGGTGCTGAGAGGATATAGCAGAATCATGGCACTTCCTTCTTAAGAAGGATACGACGCACGGTTAGTTAAGGTAGCCCTGTGGCATAAGTTCCATAATGTGCCTAAAAACGGGGGGAGGGTTAGGGGCTGCACAAGTGAGTTATGTGCGGATCTGTCCGTAGCTAATTCACTCTTAGTTGTGAACACGGTCCAGAATGTTTACTAAGCTGCAGGGAAGGAAATGTGAAGATGTTGCCCATAGCAACCAGTCAGATTCTAGCTGACATTTTCTAGTATGTAAAAGGAAAGTGAGAACTAGAATCTGATTGGTTGCTGTGTTCAAGATCTCCACTTTTCCTTTCCTGCAGCTTAGTAAATCTTGCCCCAGGTCATCAGTAGTAGCAGAGAGTAAGTGCTGCTCTGTAGCCTCTTCGGTATAGTAAGGAGCTGTCTGTCAGTGGGGCTGCAAGTACGGCACATAGTGTGCGGGCACACAGCGGCGCAGCAAAGCGCAAGGCAGCCATGTGACCAACCACGCTGTGCAAATGCAGAGGACTACAGTGTAATGCTGGCTGTCAGTGCAGGTCCTGATTACTGCGAGCCTGTGTCTGAATGTCACAAAATAATAGAAAACAATATTTTAAAAACTAACTAAAAAAAAAAAAGAAAAATATTTTTTTTACTGTGTGTAGAAATGATGTAACACCTACACGATACTTGAGCAGCAATTTTTTTTACCCTTTGTAATGTGTTAGAAGTGTCACATCCTAGCACAAGGGTAACAAATAGGTCGCAGAAGGTACTGAGACATGACCTGCGGTTGGTGCAAATATTGTGATGTAAGCAGCCCTTTGTTACGTCTGTGATCGGCTCTGGATCGGGGGGCACCTGCTTGCTCCCCGCCTTTACTGTGCACTGACTACGTCCCTCCGCCCCTTCCCTCTCTCACCACACCTCTCAGAACGCAAACCGCTACAGCTCAGATCCCGTGACGGCGCACTCTTCAGGTGTGAGGATGTGCGGTAGAGAATCGCCCAGAGAAACGTCACGTCAGCCGGTGTACACTTATCTTTGCATCAGGCACATTGTCGGGAAGTAATAGGATGTTACACATTTTGTTATATGATCAAGTCAATGCATTTACAAATGTAACTAAATATATAGCTTTACTATTCCACTTATAGCTATGTGTAGAAGGGCTGCATGGGTCTCCTCAGAGCAGTGCATGGATGTGTGCAGGGATATAGAGGAAGTAGAACGGGATTATGGGAAATCCTCAGTGAGTATTAGGTGCAATGGGGAACCATGACAGAGGGGCTGAAGCTTATACTCTGGAACAGGTGAGAGGAAAGCTGCTGGGGGCCTCTTCGTATATTGATAGAGACTATGGCACCAATGGCTTTGTGGTTCTGTGATCAGTAAGGGTGGTCTTTATATCTTTATTAGTATATAAATCTCTCCAGAAAATGATAAAGGAGGAGATTTCATGGTATAGATCCTCCTTACATTATGCCGATGGGCGGATTCAGAGATAATTTGCAGCCCTCATGACCGAGGAAAGAGCACGTTTTCCTGTATCTCTGCGCGATGAGCAGGTAATTAGTCAGGGACAGCTGATAGCAAAGTGCACCTAGCTGTGAAGTAGGTCAGCAGCGAAGTACAACAAAAACGACTGCCTAGAAATCCATCGCGTATCATGGAAACGAATGTTGTGACTTAATCGATTGCTGCTCTGTGTATGTCTTGTCTATAGAGCCAGATGCCCTCTACCTCCGCATTTAGCTCGTACAGAGGTGACATCCCCTCCAGGACAGCCATCTCTGGTGTCTTTATCCTGTCTCTGTGACGGGAGTGTCATCGAGCTTGGGATTTGGTCTTGGCTTCTTTGTCTCTGTCTGACTCTAGATCCTCATCTCTGTGTGCTTCCCGCACACACAAAGGTCTGGCCATCCGCACAGAAGAGGGAACTGAGCGCCCCTGTCAATCCCCTATATCGTGCAGACTTTAGGTGACTTGACTGCCATAAGCCTACAGAACCCCTAAAACCCACCCCTACTGTATAATTAAAATGCCCCCCCACCCCCCCCACCTTACGGGTTTAAGCTGGCGGAGGATATGCACTTTCCTGTCGGATGGATCTCCAGACATACGGAACTAATTTTCGTATGCCTGGGCATTTGTTGCAGATCATCGGGAATGCACATTGCCAGTAAAACCTTGCCATCTGCATCTGGTGTGCGGAATTTGGCTGTCGTGCGGGGTATGGATTCGGTCCTCTGTCCTCAGCCTAACTATACTTTTATGTTCTTGAGAACAACATTACAAACCGTAGAAATCCAATGTAAACAAAGTTTATCTCCCTCAAGTTCCATTCCATTTAAACTGTTACTGTGATCCCACAGGGGAGTTTCAGAGATGATCATTGGCTGCATGAAGAGAATACTCCGTCATGTCTCCATGGTAACACCTATCAGTGCACCTAAAGCAATAACAGAAAAGTATCGGTACCAGAGCCTGGCAGTAATTACTCCGAGTAGAGATAATTGGGACTGAGGACTATGCTTATAATGCAATAACTCGGCCCAGTGGATACTACTATACATAGTAAGGAATGTACTCCAAATACAGTACTAGATAGATAAAGAAGCCTTCCACCTATCAGCAAGCGCCTCCGCTTCTTATTCTATATATACACAACATGCGGCAATAAAACGCATTCTCCTGGAGGACAGAGAGTAATACAGTCAACAGACCGTCCATTATGTGGTTTATGTAAAAAACGTGCACATTTCTATAACACTTATACATCAAATCAAAACAAAAAAAAGAGCCTAAACAAGACTTACGTAAATCTTGGAGGCAGTAGGGTGACTTGTAGGTAATAAGAGGGAGAAAAAAAAATGAAATTAAATAATAGATGTTTCAAAAGCCTTCCACCAAGATCCATTAAATCTGCCATGTTTCCAATCCAGCAATTTTCTTTTTTCCAGCCTGAAAGGCAATATCTCTCCTGGGACTCACAGGCCGCTTCTATTTTTAGAGAGCCCTAGGAAGCCTATGGCTAACACATCTACAATGACATTTTGCGTCTGACCTTTCCATTGTTGGAGCCAGACGGCTTCTCTGCTTTTTGGAAGGCAAACTTTAGGAAAGTCAGAGCATTAAGAGGGAAATATTGTCTCTGATCTCTAACAATCGTTTTCTGCTAAATGATGAGATAGGCAATAATCCGTTCTAGTGAGAGACTGCAAAGAAACGCTGTGAGAAGTCTTTAATAAAACATTTCTCGCGATGGCCAGAGGCAGTAACAATTCTTATCTCGTTACGGACACAAAAAAGCTTTTGTTTTATTTTTTCCCGTAGACACGGTTACTTCGTTTTTCAGGATTATTTGCTACAGGTGCATTACTAATGTTACATTGTGAAAGCTGCTATGTGTCCCTTTTAATTTCTCTTAGGTAATTTTAGATACAGAGCTAATATTCTATCTCCCCTTCCACCTTAAATACATAAGAAGTGGTCCAAGAGTGCCGCTTACACCCTACAAATCTGGTGGTGCCTCTTCTTCCATTGATTGCTTTGAAAAACTATAAATCTCAATGTACTTCTAATTTTTCAGTGTGTCCATACCATACTTTTAAATTCAATCACTGCTACAATCCATAGGAAGGCAGGATTAGGATGCATGAGGGTAAATACTACAGATTCCGCACTGGACCTGGTAAATTGCATTAGGGAGGAGTTCTTCGCTTGTATCATCCGCTCACCCTGTGGTGTTGATTTAGGTTTTAGAAGGTTGTTTTGAGCATAGAGAATGAAGGTGGCTTGTGTGGGGACTGAGAAAGCAAGACGCGGTCTCAGGGGTGAATATAATTATAGCCTGTGCGTGCTCCGCAGCTGCCTCTATTCCGCCCCAGCATGCCGCACACTGGGGAATTATTCTGGACAGATAATACTAAGTCATTTTTTAATTAAAAAGATATTCTAGTTTCTGACGCATCGCCGACACGTTTTAAAAAAAGATTGTCAATTGTGTTATGTCTGTTCATGTTTGTTGCTACGTTTCATTACAGTAATTGATGTAGTCGCCGGCTAAATAATGCAACACGGCGGATTAATATGACAAGCCCGCGCTAGAACTATGACCTTACACATGGTTGTCTAGGAAACCGTGTAAGCCATGTTGATTAAAATGTCTGACCCAGTCCTGGCTGTCATGTGACTGATCAGACAAAAAGCCGCTATACACATGATGAGTTATTTCCGATGCTACCTGTTCTGTAATACGTCTGTGTTGTCTGAATGTCTCCATGCCTAGTATTTATAATTGCAATTTCCTGAGCGTCTATTCCCTACAGGTACCCTTCTACTGTCAACTCACATCCTCAACAGCACCCATGACAGAAGGGACATCACGGCCCCTATGGTGATAGAAACTCACTCCTCACTTATTAGTGCACGTTGCCATATTTCTATATGATTCAGCCCACATTCATCAGAGCAGGGAGGTATCGTTCCTCTTGGCATATGTGCAATTAGCAGATGTCCTCAGGACACATCGTCTTGTTGCTCCGTAACTCCAGTCCCTGGGGTTTTCATTTATACACTAGTTTTTGTCTTCTCCTCTCCAGAAAGTCATATTGATTGCTTACAGTAAGCCCATGTGTTTTAATATTGTCATTCTAGTTACTAAGGTATCTGATTGAGAATGGGGCTGGTATAATGCAGACAAATCCAGGTTCCTGAATTTAACCAAATTTTTTTCTGCAGTTTAGCAAATCTAGCCCTAAATATGCAATAAAAGTAGTAAACGGAACTGATGCTCTTATAAGCCAATAAGGAAAGGGAGCTGAAGGGAGAATGGTTGCACATATTCTTTTTTACAAAACAATTTTGCTCCACCCATACGTCCATTTCTAAAACTCTGTGCTTTCCTTTTTTATGCATCACCTGCAAATACATTTTTCATTAATTGTCCTTCTGACAATGGGCATAAAATAAAAAGCAAATCTAAGTGTATTATATATCTTTTTTATTTTTCTTTAGATAGGTGTGGATATTACAAATAGTTTTATCTTGTGGATCTATGTCTCCTGATGACTTTGAAATAATAATGAAAAATTAAACACCTTTCTAGCTCTTTCAAACATTTACAGATAGTGGGTAGGAAGGAGCAAGACATTTTCCACAGACAGAACGTTACCATTTTGCATTACTAATTATTTCTTTCCACAGAATATATTCTCTATCCTATCAATCTCTACTTCCTGCTCCAAGTCTTTGTCTTATATAACTTTCCATATGTATATATTATCTGTAATAAATAGTTTTTCCTTTTTTAATTTTTACAGAAACAAAATTCATTGCTCTTAATAAATCTGAACTACTTCAAACTGAACAACATTCATCGCGTGAACAGACAATTACAGTTGAATACTTCAGATTACAACAGACATTATACATGATCATTTCTGATACATAAGTTTAAACAATAGGGACAAACTACCATTATAGCCAGAATACAGACATCATTGTGATTAGGAGAGAGCTTCTGTACTATCAACACTTTTAGAGTCTCCGACCTTTAGTTATGTGTTTCATTTAATTTTAGAAAAAAGCAACAGTAACTCAACTTTCTGTAAAATACCAAACAGAGTTAGATTTCCATAGAATCTCCTGCTCTGGTATCCGCTGATATCATTGCAGTGATTCGTAGCTTAGTCTTTCTTCTAATAAAGTAACTGCTTCCGTCAGTAAGAGCCCTACAGGTTTTATGTCGGGTATAGTCCGTTATAACAAACAGTCAATGCCTTTTACATTATGTTTGTCTCTTAAAAGACAGGTGTATTTTTATGTTGGGTTTTTAGTGCAGAAGATTTTATTTCCTTTGCTTTAGGTGTTAATAAATGAAAATTTCTGTAAGATCTCTTAAGCAAACACGGGAATTGATTTCATTCAAAATCAGTCAGACCTTTGAGAAGGACGGTAAAGTTTTGGCAGCCATTCTTTTCTACTTCTTGAGTTACGTCGACCACACAAATCTGGTCAGTTTCTAGGTTTCAGGTCCGGCTACAACTCATCAGACCTGATGACGTGGAACAGGGTGACATTGTAGAGGACCTGGTGTCCGTTGTTCCAGGCGTACAGAGCCCGGTCCTTGGGGTTATAGTCCAACATGGAAATGTGTGAATACCTGTTTTGGAAAGGGATGTCAATGTACTCATAGTTGGATGTGTTTGTCTGGTAAGCGTAGTGCACTTTGGTTCCGCCGGAATAACCGTTGGTGACGTAGAGAGTCCCACAGATCATGAAGGCCTCGCCGGCACTTCTCTTCGGGTAACCTGTGTTCCAGGTTTTCAGTATTTGTAGAGTGTTGGGATCAAGTTTGCTGATAACGATGTTGCCGGCATTTTGGTTGGTGGCGTACACCACCCACAATCCATTTTCATCTACCATAATGTCTATGTCGGACTGTCCGCCCCAGGCATAGTGGTAAACGTTGGTATAGCCGGCAGAGTCCAAGCTACGTGTTTTCAGAATTGTCTCTGACTTCAAGTCAAATCTGATGATAATGTGGCTTTGGAATTTGTTGAAATATATTGATCCATTATATACCACCTGTCCAGTGCCAGACCATGGATGGGGGAGGCGGTGAGAGGTAAAGTTGTCACTGTTCATGAAGTCCTCCATTGATTTGTACTCCCGGACAAAGCGGTTATTGTGATAGCCGTCCATGTACCAGACCTGCCGGACAAAAGCCCAGAGATGTAACAGTCGCAATCAGGTCTTTCACAATTATTTACTGGAAAACGTTAGGACACAGACTAAGGGAGAGGGGGAATGGAGAGAGCAGAAGCACTGGAAGGAGCAGATGATGAGGGATGTGCAAGCAAGAGAATGGCTGTATTTAGCAAAGACATAGAAAGGGTGGCAGATAAGAGCCACATGGCCCATCTCCGCCTACTACTTAAATAAAAAACATGAGAGTTCAGTAATCAGTTTACTTACGAGTGCCTCTAAAAAATGATTGAGCCTCAAAGGTGCCTTAAACTGAGAAAGTTTATTATCCACTGGAATACATATTCACTGACGCTCCAGGAAGACACAAAATTCTGTCATTGCTCCCAAAATCCCAGGAGAGTTAACAAATCACTGCCTCGAGCTCCAAGCATTACTAAGGATGGGTGGGGCTGGATGACATCAAGTCCTGTCTCATCCTTAGTAACCCTGCGATTGGCAGTTTTGATTAGGCAGGGGCAGGGCTTCAGACATTATTTGCATAATTTATGCTTCCAATCCCCATCTTTATATTGCCATCTCTTGTTTCTTCCTCACTCAGCAACTAAACTGTAATATATTCAATACCTGTGAGAAGGATTATGCATATGGCCAGTTCAGAGGAGGAAGTGGCTATAAATCCATATATTTGGTTCTTAGATGTCGCTGTATAATTTATATGACACCATCAGTCACATAAAGGAAATGAATTACAGCCGAACAAGAACATAGCTTGAAATAATTAATTAATTAATTAAATGTTTCCGACATTATGAAGGGATTTTCTGGAAAATGTCTGTTTTGTGGAGAATAGGACGGTCATACAGATAGCAGCATAGGACAGGGACAGGGAAGAAGAGCTGAATGACATTTGACAATAGACGTATGAAAGAGATTTGATTTATTCATTTTTATTATTTATTTCAAATATTTCCTTGAGGAGATGTCGCACACCCCTGCTGAGATGGCCTGTGAAGATAATGCTTCCGCCCCTTCTAAAATATTAACATATGACATTTCAAATAGAAATGTCAAGAAAGGATTTCCCTAAAGTACCTTTATTAAAAGCCTGGGAACAAGGCTGCCATATTACATTACCAGGTATCACACGAGCTGCCTCAGCCCAGGCGATGGGGGGAGATTATACAGATGATAACAAACAGTTCCACCGTTCATCACAACAAGAGGAGTCCTTACCCTGTTATCGCCTTCAGGTGCCAGGGGGTCAGTCATCCAGGAGCCAAACCTGGATCCAGAAATCTTGATTGTGACCGGATCACTGATTCCGGTCAGCTTGCCACATGCTGCAAGACAAGAGGATGAAAGTGAATGTTTGCAACAATTAAATCTGAATTCAAATAAAGGTTTGTACTAGTCAAATAAAGTTGTTAATCTTTTTTTTTATGATCTAAGGTCAGGGAGTTCATCTGGAAGGTATAGAAAATATTGAAGGAGTCCAGAAAACCTGTGAGGGGTTTACAGAATCCCCGGTGATGACCCCACACTGGATTTTCAGAACTCTTATTTGTTTGTTGCAATTGTAAAAATCTGCAGAATATTCCAACCCTTCGATGTTTGATCGGGAGTATATCAGTGCTTAATGAGCCTGATAATAGTGGCCTACATGTAGCTGAAAACATCTCTAGACATGTTTAGAGGCTTTCTGAAGACTAGAGCCAGATCAAAGCTGGAGGAACAGCAGTAAACATTGCAGAAGAGAAGCCATATTCACGCTGTTACTTTGCTACAAACAAGTGACATCACTGTGGCATCTCGTTGGGTCATTGATACTGTTCGGCTGATATTAGTTTAGCCTATAGAATGACCTCAGTCTGCACCGCTGTATAGGGTAGAGCAGGCCTGGCCAACCTGTGGCTCTCCAGGTGGTGTGAAACTACAAGTCCCAGTGACAGGGAGTCGTGGTTTCACAATACCTAAACAGCCACAAGTTGACCAGACCTAGGAGAGAGCTACAATGCCGTTAATTTACTTGTGTTATGATGGCTGCTTCCACTCTAGAGACATGACCAGTATCTGGAACCTCTCTGATCCAGTGAATTCTAGAAAATGTCCTATAATTTTATGAGGTTTAGAGGATTCCATAGTGTCGCCTGGACATTGACTTTTATTTCTGAACATCTAAATGTATAAAAAGTGTAACTCGGACACTGATCGTTCTGCAAGCACTGACATTCCACTATAGTGTATCATATGGCAGCCACGTCTGGTGCATTAGAAGTGCAGGTCATTAGATGACTTAAATGATAACAGATCCAGAGCCTTTGTAGAGCCTTCTGTAGTGATGAGAATGTGGGTCTCTCTGCATGTGTTTCATAGTGTTCTATCAGTGTTATCATCATATCGAGTGCTGTCCTGGGGAGGTCAGATCAATCATATAACGTGCCTGGGCCCTGAGCAGGGAGCAGGATGCTATAATTAGGACTTGGATTGTTCTAAGAACAGTACTTTAGCATAATGCGCTGGACCACCTGCACAGCCTGTCGGTATTTGCTGTGAATGCTCGGGACCTCTCATCTGTCACCATGCTGCTTTAAGGTTGATTGAAATGTCACCATAGATATATAATTAATAGCTGACTGTGCATAAAGCAGCCTGAGGGTATCTAATCTCAGCCCGTCAGGGCTTTACATCCTGCTCACGACCGTAGCATAGAAGATTACATCCCCCTGTACCCCCTCCTCTACATCTGCGACCAGCTACTGTAAGTAAGAGATCGATGGGGTACCAGTCGGTGATTAGTCCGGAGGAGAGTTTTATGCCCCATTTATTTTATTCTTCACAATCTGTTCAACCCCCGATGCTGGTCGGTCTGGTTATTTAAAGGGGTCATTGTTTTGCCAAATCCATATGGCTCAGATGGTTGTTGTCAGGAAAAGTAGGCCATTTGACCTGGCCAATTCATAAAGTCTCACAGCACGCTAAGTAACATAGGAACGTTACCAGCTCATGCCAGGCCTAGGATGTATATACTCCACTGGCTCACCCTGAGGGGCTTCTCTGAAAAGCAAACTCTCAGCCCGTGGACTCTCCTTGTTCTGCTTTTCCTGAGCAGCGTAAACAAACTATTAGCCCTTGTTTCTGTTATATGAAATGTATATGGTGATGGTGGAGTTTATACTCTCATTTGGGCACAATGGAGGGCATTTATTTATTGTATTTTCCTTCACTTTTGTAACTTTTATTACTTTGGTAACATTTAGTAGATCTCTCCTGTAAAATATTTATAAGGTCTAGAAAATAAATGACTTCTGCTCTGTACTTTATATATCTCTTGTAGAATAAATGTCTACTATACTTACATAGCTCCTGTGATATATATATATAACGTCTGTACTTTATCACTAGTGCAGTTGCATCACTCCTGTGACATATATCACTTTGGTACATTATATCACTAATGTATTTGCATTATTCCTGTGGCTGTCATATACTGTATTTATTTATCTATCTATCTTTTCTACACTTCATGTATCGCTTCCGTACTCTATAATAAATAAATATATATCTATCTTCTGTACTCGTGTGACTTCTCTGTTATCTATTCCATCATTTCAATCGCTCTTGTGATATATTGCTCTACTCTGCTTGTATAGCTCCTGTGATGTATTTATCTATAACACTAATGCACTTGTATAGCTCCTGTGACATACATCACTTCTGTACTTTTATTGCTCTTGTGATATAGGACCTGATTCAGACTTAAGAATGAAATAAGTACATGAGGATTCGCACAACTTCGCTACACTAAGAGGCAAGTTCACTTCCATGACACTCGCCTCGGGCCTGATCCAGTATGGCCAGCGTAGCTCTGGAGCACTCCCCCTGTGGCCGGCGTAATTAGCCACTGTTACCAGGGCTGAAGGCTACGTTAACTTCAGCCAGAGTAACAGTAGGTAATTACACCGGCCACAGGGTCGTAACTGGCCTAACCCGCCCTCCCCCCCTCATTTACTTACCTTCCCCCGCCTTCCTTCCGTAACAGTTGCGTACTTATGGCAAGGAACGCCCCCTCTCGCCGTAACTACGCAACAGTTAGGGACGCCCGATCCTAAGGATTGGGTTTCCCTAACTACGCCGGGCAACTTGTGCCCGGGGCATGCGCAGAATGGCAGAAATGCCGATCTTACGCATACGGCCGCCGTAGGTCTGGATCAGCCCCCTCGTTCTTATGGATATCTTTGCAGACTTCCGCCACCAAAGAGCTACCTTAACTATCCGTGCATATCTTTGTAAGCACAGAGTAGCCTAACTCAGCCCATACTGCCCTATTTATATGCCTCCACCCACCCCCTTTTATAACTTACGGAGTACTGGCATGCCTCTTCATACCGATGTCACTAAGTATGGAGATGAGCTCCGTGCGTAATGGGTTTCTTTGCGTAACGTCTGGTTTGCACATGAGCAAATCACAAGAAACGCCAAGTTAGGCTCGCAGCCTCCATATACTGTATTTAGGAATCTGATATATATTGCACCTGTTCTTTAAAACCCCATTTGCAGTAGATGTTCCTAGCGAGGGAGTCATGTTTGAGGACCTCACTAGATGAAATATAGTTACTCTAAAGTACATGTGTATCGATATGTGCACCTCTCTGCGCAGGGAATTAAAATGCATGATGTAATGCTTAAACATCGGTTATTTTACCAACATCGGGCCGTATGCAGACCTTAATGAATTTAAATGGATAATTTTTGTTGGATGGGATTTACATGTTTGGTTGTGTTAAATGGTCAGAGAAGTCATAAATTGCATTGCACCCTAACAATATGCACATTAGGTAACATCACAAATGACATATATAACATATAGCCTCTGTACATTATGTAATATTTATAAACTTATATCTTGTCTGTGATACTTATCACTTATGTCCCTGCTGTGATATATCACATCTGTATTTATATCACTGCAGTGACATATATCACATCTGTACTTTATATCATTACAGTGACATATATCACATTTGTACTTTATATCATTACAGTGACATATATCACTTTCTGTACTTTATATTACACCAGTGACATATATCACATCTGTATTTATATCACTACAGTGTCATATTTCACATCTGTATTTATATCACTATAGTGACATATATCACATCTGTATTTATATCACTACAGTGTCATATATCACAACTGTATTTATATCCCTACAGTGTCATATCACATCCGTATTTATATCACTACAGAGACATATATCACATCTGTATTTATATCACTAAAGTGACATATATCACATCTGTGTTTATATCACTACAGTCATATATCACATCTGTATTTATATCACTACAGTGTCATGTATCACATCTGTATTTATATCACTACTGAGACATATATCACATCAGTATTTATATCACTACTGAGACATATATCACATCAGTATTTATATCACTGCAGTGTCATATTTCACATCTGTATTTATATCACTACAGTGTCATATATCACATCTCTATATCACTACAGGGTCATATATCACATCTGTATTTATATCACTGCAGTGTCATATATCACATCTGTATTTATATCACTACAGTGTCATATATCACATCTCTATATTACTACAGTGACATATCACATCTGTATTTATATCACTACAGTGACATATATCACTTCTGTAGATTATATTATACAAGTGACTTCTGTAGATTATATTATACCGGGGACATATATTACTTCTGTGGATTATATCACACAGGTGACATATATCACTTCTGTACTTTATATTACACCAGTGACATATATCACTTCTGTACTTTATATTACACCAGTGGTGACATATATCACTTTCTGTACATTATATTACACCAGTGACATATATCACTTTTATACTTTATATTACTCCAGTGACATATATCACTTCTGTACTTTATATTACACCAGTGCTGACATATATCACTTCCTGTACATTATATTACACCAGTGACATATATCACTTCTATACTTTATATTACACCAGTCACATATATCACTTCTGTACTTTATATTACACAGGTGACATATATCACTTCTGTAGTTTATATTATACCAGTGACATATATCACTTCTGTACTTTATATTACACCAGTGACATATATCACGTCTGTACTTTATATTACACCAGTGGTGACATATATCACTTTCTGTACTTTATATTACACCAGTGACATATATCACATCTGTACTTTATATTACACAGTATATTACCTTAGTGACATACAGTATATAACCTCAGTGACATACAGTATATAACCTCAGTGACATACAGTATATTACCTCAGTGACATACATTATATTACCTCAGTGACATACATTATATTACCTCAGTGACATACAGTATATAACCTCAGTGAGATACAGTATATTACCTCAGTGACATACAGTATATAACCTCAGTGACATACAGTATATAATCTCAGTGACATACAGTATATTACCTCAGTGACATACATTATATTACCTCAGTGACATACATTATATTACCTCAGTGACATACAGTATATAACCTCAGTGACATATATTATATTACCTTAGTGACATACATTATATAACCTCTGCACTGAAATAATTTTGGTGAAATTTAGCATTTCTGTAACATATAAGGTTTCTATGACTCGTATTACCCCAGGGACATATATGACCTGCACCATTGGTGATTTATACCCTCTGAGCAGCAGAAAGTGTCATTCCAGTGAGAGCAGAGTTATTAATGGAGGTGGTAAAAATCCTTCACTAAAAGGAATATCACCCCAGGGGAGGGAACCTGTAGTACCTCTGCAGGGACACGTCACCTCCACACACTATCTGATCTCAGGTATCTCAGGATGGCTGTGCTTGGTATATGGGTGGGAAGGTCCACCATCTCTACAAGATGACATGATATTCTCTGGGTATTTATCCTGTCTGCCTACAGGATGCTAACTATTTACTAATGTGTAAATCTGGCTGTAACTGTGATCATACGTAACTTGTAACTCCGTACGAAAGGGCGAGACTTCCCTTCGCAAGGCGAAAATACGCATTGTGGGCAGAAGGAGGCATTTAAATGGTACAACAAGAGATACGCAAGGAGAAGTTACAGTAGGTTTCTGAAATCGGCTAAGCTATGTGTGTGCGAGGGCCATAATACTTAGTAGTGCGTAACTCCGATACGCTTGCGTACGTAAAACTACCTTAAGTCTGGATCTGGCCCAATATCTGCATATTCTATTGTTCATTTCCCTGTCTCTGAGACCAGCACCAAGGGATTTATATAAAGCCCCTCATGCAAACTAACACAGAACCAATAATGTGCATTGGGACTGATTAGGTTTTCCTGCACCTGCATTGAATGTAAATACAGACAAGAAGAGCAGAGACAGGAGAGAGGGAGGGCTCTGCTTCATAAGACCCTCAGATATGGCCACTACCATATAACAGGCAGTGTGTGAGTGGACTGCGCAAAACTTCAGCATCGGGACGCAGCCGAGCGGAATTCAGCCTCCACATGGGAGGACGACTCGCTCACCCTGCGTATGAGATATGCATGGGGGGGAGTCATACAGTAATGTCTTGGCTAAATTCCGTACCTTAGTCTCCACAACGAAGACTCGCATATAAAAAGTACTATTCATTCTGGATCAGGTCCAGAGTTCTTATCCATAAATAGAGTGTTCTTGTCATGTACAGCAGAGGCTGAACCAATGCACAGCTTGTCCATGTTCACCCTGCCACATCCTATTTCACTCCCTTGTCACATGTATGATGCTGTATGGAACAGGTCATATTAAATCCCCCCCCTACTGCACAATGTCTAGATAGAAGGCCAGCACTTTCCTTATTCAGACCCCAGCGGGTGTACCCCAATGCACAAAATGCAGTAATCCACACAAAATCTACAAAGAGAGGGCATTCTTCATGTTCAGACTATTACTTCTTTATTTTCCTATAAAGGGAATAACAAACAAAAAAACATTTGTTTGTTATTTCCTTATTCTAATACAAGCGCCTTGACAAAGATCTCATAAGAGGGACTATGGGAAAATAAAAGATTAAAAAGGACGAATATGATCGGTGCCTTTTTATTACTTTGTTTTATATGCACACAAACATACTGTGTATATATATATATATATTGGGCCTGATCCAGACCTATGCTCCTGTGCGTTTTTACAATGGTCGTAACATTTGTACTTTCTGCTCATGTGCGGGACAGATGTAACGCTCATCTTACCCTCAGAAATTCCGGGCTTGCTGGGCGTAAGACAGCAAGAGTAAGTACGGACAAGGGGAGTGCCTGGTAGGTACGCTGGCGTAAATACGCTACACACATGAGCGTTTTATGAGCGTGGGTCTGGATCAGGCCCAGTGTGTGTGCGTGTGTTAATCATTTTCCTGATCTTCCTTGGTATTCAGAGGCAGCCGTGTCCGCTACCCTTACAGATAGCAGATTTTCTGTATATGATTTGTTTCCAGCTTCAGGCTGTTTTTCTCTCTGTGGTCCTTGGTTAACAGTGACTGACAGTTGTACAGGATTTGCAAAAGTATTGAGTTGATACCATGGTGTCATAACATTGTAGCTATAAATTCAGAAGTACACATCAATTTAAAGCATACAAACAGATTAAGTGTTGGGAGAGGGAGTGTCCTGACTCAACTCTACAGTGTCGCTATAAAGATACTTATTATTTGTGAGTTATATACAAAATCAGACAGTGATTCTCTGCTTGCAGTTTGTATCCTTGGTTCCTATCTCTGTCTCTCTGATTACAGAAAGATCTGTGTTGTCCTCTAGGACCTTCTGAAGATGACTAAACCTTAAAACACCTGCAGAAACATTGATAAAAGGCCGATGCTTGATAGCATATTGCTAGCTCCCACGGCTGTGCCGTTACTAAGCACAATAATGCACCCAGGCTGAATATATTAGATGTGGAGATTCTGCACTCCGTGCCATGACCTAAAGTGTTTCTATATTTACTTAGCAAATCCCTAAAAATCTAATGCAGGAATCTGCAGACATTGCACTTGGAAAAGATGACATCAGCTGAACTGGTGTTTGTATAGTGTTTTTGGCAACACCTGGTGGTTTTCAGTAGAGGTGACCTGCGTAACTGCTCACAATCGCTTGTCAGCAAGAACCACCGATCATCATCTCTGCGTGGGGCTCATTGGAAAACCACAGGACCTTTATGAAGGTCAAACTTTTTCATTGGTGGTGATTTTAAATGATCTATCACCTTCTTACAGTGGAAGCAGCCAGACCAGTGCTCAGAGAGGCAAAAACATAGTGGACATTCGCCATATAGGTGCCCGGGTGTTTTATGGCTTGCCAATGTCTTGGTGCTGATCACCCATGGCCTTAACCTCACTAATTGTTCCGTCCTCTGATGCCTTTCCTTCTGCACACGTGCAGAAGATCATCGGAGTCCGGTAGGCCCATAGGGTGCACTGCTGTCAGGAGATACTGACCTCAGCAGCATCACTGAAGGCATAAGCTGACCACACACTGGCCGCGATCGAGACCTGACTGTACGCCAGCTGGTGTGACGTTTTATCTGCGTGATTTGCTACTGTGCATGCTCAGAACTGAAGAGCGCACAGGCAAACCGTCTATTGCAGCACGCAGGCACGACGCACAAGATGTGCTGTCAGGTCTGGATCAAGGCCACTAATAGCTGGTGAGAGAGAGAGACAGACAGACAGATAATAGCTGGTGAGAGAGAGAGAGAGATAGAGAGAATATCTGGTGAGAGAGAGAAAGAGAGAGACAGATAATAGCTGTTGAGAGAGAAAGAGAGACAGATAATAGCTGGTGAGAGAGAGAGACAGACAGATAATAGCTGGTGAGAGAGAGCAAGAGACAGATAATAGCTGGTGAGAGAGAGACACACAGATAATAGCTGGTTAGAGAGAGACAGATAATAGCTGGTGAGAGAGAGAGACAGACAGATAATAGCTGGTGAGAGAGAGAGACAGACAGATAATAGCTGGTGAGAGAGAGAGACAGACAGATAATAGCTGGTGAGAGAGAGAGACAGACAGATAATAGCTGGTGAGAGAGAGAGACAGACAGATAATAGCTGGTGAGAGAGAGTTGTGAGAGAGAGAGAGCTGGAGAGAGAGAGAGAGAGAGAGAGAGAGAGAGAGAGACAGATAGCTGGAGAGGATTGAGAGAGATTGCTGGAGGGAGAGAGAGACAGAGATAGAGAGTGAGCAATAAAGAGAGAAGAGGGAGAGAGAGATAACTGGAGAGGGAGAGAGAGAGAGACAGATAATAGCTGGAGAGAGAGAGAGACAGAGATAGAGAGTGAGCGATAAAGAGAGAAGAGGGAGAGAGAGAGACAGATTGCTGGAGAGAGAGAGAGAGAGAGAGAGAGAGAGACAAAGCCAGAGATAATGAGTAGGCCATAAAAAAGAGAAGAGAGACAGATAACTGGAGAGAGAGAGAGAGAGAGAGAGAGAGAGATATGAAGGGAGAGCAACATTACATTACTTACTAAATAGACCCCACTGTTCCTCAGTAAAAAAGTATATAATGTATATTCACTCAGTGATTTGGAACTCTCTGCTGTGAGTAGGTAACTGGTTTAGTTATTTTACTCTATTATTGTGTTTTTCATGTTTTATGTAACATAACTCAATTATTTCTGTAGGACACATCTTATGTCATCCATGTGCAATGATGAATTTAGCGTTAGAGCACGTGTCACCCATGTTTCTTTCAGTTTATCTCCATGAGCTTAATGCCATATAGAGAAAACATTTGCTGGTGAATGTCAGGGCCTGAGGAGCTCTCCGCTCAGCACTGCTAGCTATGGGTATGTGTTTGTGAATGGAGGTAGCAGGGTGTTGCCACCAGGTTGTGTCTGAGCCTACCTAATTTTTGCATGCACGCACGAAGCCTTTCTTCAAGATTTGACACTCTGCTCTGCAGTTCCTCGTAGTCATAGGCTCCAATCTCCTCTTGTAGCTCGTTTAGCACTGACGTCAGATTCTGGACCTCCTCCTTAAACTGCAATACCAATTTGGCATCGGCTTTGTACTCTTCCAACACTGGTATCAGAGGCCTAAGTTCCTCCATTTTCGCTTTTATTGCCTGCAAGGTTAAAATAAGCTGGTTCAGTGCTCTGCATGCAAAACGTTGGCAACACCCTGACCTTCCTGACATCTACCCTGTGCCTGGTGTCTGCAGCTCCCTACGTGGGTGCAATGGTGCTAAGTCCCTCACAATGTGCACAGAGAGTGACGTGAAACCATATTAAATAATCTGCAATACAACTTCTTTGGGAAAGGCCTTTATTAGTCATTTTTTTTTTCAAATGCAACATCTTATGGTTACATGCTTTTTAAAACACATACACAAAGATTTTTTTTTTTTCTTAAAAAAAAAATATAATGCATCGACAAAGGATTAAAAATTCTTCATGAAATGCAGCTACATTCGCATGCAAAGGAAGATTTGAGGTCAACGTGTTCAACGTTCCTTAGTGAAATAGCTCTAATTGGGAAGATAAAGAATAAAAGGAAACAAAAAAAAAAAATAGAGAAAGGTCTTATTGGTGCCCAAACTGCTGTGTGTCTCTTTCATGGTAACATGGGAGTTAACTGCCTCTTCAGTCACTGCAAGTTAAGTTAGCCCTGTAAGCAAGAAGATGAAATACTGTTGAAGAGTTTGTGCAGCAATCTGCTTGGTAACAGATTTGTCATTCACAAAATTCTCCAGAAGAGGAGCCTTGTTGAGGATATTATACACCATGGAATGGGCAATGGGTGTTACAAAAGAGGGAATATTTTCATTGTCCTCTTTTCTACAGGAAAATGTCAGCTATCCTGAAGTAATGAAACATCTCTGTAACTCGACCTTCTCCCTAAACAAATGTCACCCATTGTATGTTCTCCCAGCTGTGAGAGAATGAGCAGAATAACATTCGTCTCTTAATCCCATCAGTGTCACTTTGTAACATCTACAGTGCATTTAGTAAAAGGAATGAACAGGGACAGAAAGGATCAACAAAAAAGAGCAATGGGACAGATCTAGAGTGTGAGAATAAGAGGAAAACAGGTGGAAATTTACACATGGGCAAAACCATGATGAGTGTTAGGGGGGTGAAATTAATGTTAGTCTTTACATGCAAGGAGAATACTTTGCTTTTGTTAATTGCACACAAATACAGACCAACTTTTCTTGTATACTGTCATTTAAGCTTGGGCTAGGAAACCTCACTTCTAAACTCTAATACGGTTTCCACCAGATGGAATTTACCTTCCCTTCAATTCTGCGTGGTTTTGCCCTGGTGTAACGTTCCACCTAATTTCCTCATATATTTACACTCACCCTGGATCTGTACTGGGATGGGACAGGAAGCTGATTGCTTCTACACTAAGGGGGCGAGGGGGGGTTCAAATAGTACAAGGAGGGCATACTAAGCACCCCCCTGTGCTATCTAGCCTTCCAATGTGTCCTCATCTTACAGAACAGAACAGTTTACACAACTAGGGAATAGAGTAATGGAAACTGTAATGTTAGGAAAGATTGTGTTTAATCTGAGCACAATCTGATGCAGTCACAGCCTGTCCAGGTTCCAGCATCTGTGTATAGTGTCAGGGACTGTGCCAGCGTTCTGCATCGTGCAGTGGACCTTATAACACCTGGAATGTTCTGCAGGCTCTGCCTCTATCCCTATGGGGCCAATTAAACATAAGCAAGTGACAGCAGTGCTTGAAATGTGCAGCCTGCTTCTTATAAGAATGACCCCGCTTGGTTATACGTCATCGTCACCTCTCACCTGATTAAACAATGACTTCCCTCATACTGTATGTGCTCATTGTAAAGATATGCAATAACAATGTACTGAAATGCTTGCTGACGTGTTGCTTATGTCCGCTATAAAGCGTGCAACTAAATTTAGTGCACTTGGTCAATAAGGCCACAAACAGTCTCCTTCTCAGAGAAGAGAATGGAGAAATGCTACTTTATTTTTTTAAGCCTTAACATTTTATTCTTGATTATTATTATTATTGATTTTTATTAGTTATTGCTATTAAATGTTTTTTGTTTTTTTATTTCTTTGTTTCCTAGTTTTTAGGGCTCCCTTGTGCGTTTTACATGGTAAATTGTTGCAATTTTCAGGGAAGAAAATCACAGCGTTTTCCTAAATAGACCCTGGACCGTATTCAGAGATCCGTAACTTCGAGAAGTTCCGTTGCGTATTTTTACGATCCCATGATATGTAGTAACAAAATTTACGTAATCTACGCTGATTTTACGCACGGCAGTCCACTAGGCGCGGACTTGTGAATCGCACGTGGGTAGATCCGTACGGAGGGGCGTGTTTATAATCCGTCCAGAGACAGTTTTGTGAAAGTGGGTGGGGGAAGGCATTTAAATGACCATTTGAGGGTGTGGTGAGGGCGCGGTTAGCTAGATACGCACGTACGGAAGTATTATACACACGGAACTGCACACTTAACGATACGGGTGGTCGAGGCACTCGTAAGTCACCGTCAACCCGTCCGTGTAAGGGGAGTGTCACGGGTGTGTTGCCTGGCAACGGCCGTGCGTATGTTTGCGTACTTTAAAGAAACGGATCTCTGAATACGACCCCTTGTGCCCCTTTCTGGTATCTGATAGCAAGAGGTGTATTTAATGCAGAGGAAACATAACAATGGGATACAGTCCATCATTGTGTGAAATAAAATCATTTATCCACAAAGTTCAAAGTATTTCACAAATGAATAGAGAAATTAGGAATAGGCTTAAAATATGCCCTTAATTATAAATGAGGATATTGTGGAGAACACAATGGCTGCTCCCCTCAGATCTGACAGATTAAATCTTAGCTGCTGTCGAGAACATTGATAGCTGACATTATATTGTGTGCATTTTATATACTGGCAACTGGGAACGACTGACATTTCATTACTTTTATTGTCATACAAAATTTAATTGTTGCAGCCAAGAACAGTCCTTAAGGTGCCGTTTTAGAGGGCTGGTAGTAACGATTTGCAATGATGTTTGTAGGAGACGGCACTGCGATTGAGTCTGTTATCAGCATTCGGCTGGTGGCAATAAAACAGTTTCAGAGCCAGGATCCAGGCTTTTTAATGTGTGCGGACGGGTTATCTACAAAGTAAGAACTTCTGCAATTTAAACACAGGGGGTCGGATCCTCAACTACGGCCGTCTTACACACACGGGCGTAATGTGTCGAAAGATAGCTACTGCGCATGCGTAGTAACTATTGTACGTAATCTACATATCGTTCCGGCCCATTGGCACTTCAATTCATGTCAATAATTATATATGGTGCAGTTACACAAGATGAACACAAGGGCTCTGTAGTGCTCTGCTTGGGCCTTAATGTCCAGTCTGTATATCAGTCATTATACAGAGATGTCCCACCTCAAGCAGTGTCTGCATGCTCATGAAATGAATGCCAATAAAAGCTAACGTCCAAAGGCCGATTAAGAGATAGGGACAGCAACATAAAGGAGGAGGCGTTTTCTCATCTGTACAATGTGTCTTTACATGGTGCAAAATTGATCTGTCTTTTCTCTCAACTCTAAATAAACTTGTTTTTAAAAAAAGGCCAGAAACGTACATTTATGGAGCAACTTTTGCAAAAAAGCCCGAAAATCCAGACTAGAATTATACAAACATAGTTTAATGGTTTTTGTTATGTCTTCTATTGAAATCAGCCTCCACTCATGAAATGCCAGTATTTGGAGCTCAGAAGATGGTTTGCTGTTTGACCTATTAGCTATGAGAAAATGCTTCCCGAGGAAATGTTGTTTATTTGCCCGCGCTAGGCGAGCTTACATCAATTGGCCTCTAATTAACAAGCGTCACACCTCATTTCTGCTGTGAAATTGGTCTCTCCGACCTCATTACCAGGCGGGTGCTGGCAGGAGGAGCTGTCATTCCCTTCCCTAAATTCCTCATCTTGGTGCCTGTGTTTACATGATGAGTATGAGACGTCTCACTACTTTCTGCATGTGTCCAGTTACTAAGACCCACTATAGTAATGCCCCCCTCTGACTATTTCCTCTGTGCCTCTCAGTCATATTATTACACCTTTGATGATCTCTGTAGTGCTTTTTCTTGTACATTTCTTAAGTTTTTGTTAGTCTTAATTGAAGCCAAATGTCTGTTTCTCCTGTTTAAGAATGTGTTTCATTGTACAAGCCTGACATCATCGTCCAGAGACGTCCACACATGTATATATCACCAGTCTCTCTTTTGTGTCACCTCTCAGCCTCCACATCTCAAATGTTGTCCCCTTCCTTATGTAACTATGTGCATCATGATATCAATACTCCTCTCCTGTAAGCAGGAGATTTATACATCATTCCCGGTGAGGTGCATTAGGCAGCGTAGTCGGCTCTCTCTGAATTTATGCTGTTTTTTTTTATCATTGACTTCATCACCACCTGATACTAACCCCCTTGCTTATAAATCTGCTAGCTATACTGCCTCCTTTCTTCATATCTTCTGATACTGTAAGTCCCAGGTCCCTCTGTCACTGATATTACATAATCATCTGTCTGTATTCTGCTTTGTGAAGGTGTAAAATCTATAAGAGAGCAATTTGTGCTCTGTACAGGACCTGGTCAATGTGAAGACACTCTATAGAGACCAGTTAATGTAGTTGAAGTCTAGTGCTCCTGGTAGGTTCAGGAGGGTGAATCTGGGCAGATAATAGGTGGACGTCTTAGTTGGGTATGACCATTATATTGGAATCACTTGACTGGCCATTTGGGACATGCTTACATTGTTTAAGAGAAATAGGAGGTATTTTCCCCTTGCCAACTGTGAATTATTCCATGCTGGATACATATTAGATTAGTAGTTATTATATGCTGAGGGGAATACTTGTTAGACCTAATTTCTGGATTAATATTCTTGATCATATCTAGATCACTGTGTGTTACAATTACCCCAACCAGTGCGATTATACAGCTGAATACATCTAGATAGCAGTGTATGAATGCTGAACAATGGCTTTCTAGCAAGGTATAGGCCACCCATGGTACCTCCATTGCTGTGGTACTACAAGTCTCAGCGGTCTCAGAGGGACAGCCGCAGAGCTAGATAGATATATACATACAGGGCCTGCTGGGCATTGCAGTCCCACAGCTGGAGTTCCACAGGTCACCTAAGTTTGCATTGGAAGAATAAAACCCACCTTAAACTGTCTCGCCTGGTGTTGTCTCTGATTCTCTTCCACTTGTTTAAATTTGGTTTCCAGGCCTTTCATTTGATTCTCCATCCTCTCTACGTATTGAAGGTCCCTCTGAGTCCGCCTGTCCAGTACTTCTATTGACTGGGACATATTTTGCACCTATTAAAAAGAACACACACAAAAAAAACATTCAAATTGTGGAAATAAGACTCCACCCCCTCCCTATGTTGGCCCTCCCCCACGGAGCCACATCTCTGTCTGCAGATCATGCCGTAAACATTGTCTTTTGTAATGGAGGTAAATTCACCAGGAAAACCTAGGGTGGTATTACGTATATTTAGTTGATCATACAGTATTGATGTGAGCATTACAGATATAGAGCCTTTGCATAGGCTTGGACCAGCCTTGTGAATTAGATTTATAGCACTGGCCTTTCCTGTTCCATTTTGCTAGGAGGTTCTATATGGTCAGAAAACATGCTAACTAACATGCTAATTCTGCGTTACGCCATGAGAACAGATGGGGCTGTGGTTGTCTTAATATTGACAGAGGGAGGAAGTCTGTCCTCCATCTAATCCTGACAACCAATTCCCTGGCCTCCCAATACAGCAGGTGTTCCAGGAGCCACTGATTGCTTGGCTGTCTAGTGGACGCTCCTTGTGACGTCTCACCACCACGTCCTCTGGAGACCCAGCTGTGTGCCAGTGACAGATCTCACATTACTCTTCCACATTATATACTCCTCGCGATAACCCCTTCAGGGCAGATTTTCCTTATTGCAGCAGCCAGTAATGGCGTCAATATTTCTCCTTACAGGCTCTCTAACTCCTTCAGTCACCATTGACCGTGTGTCACCGATGCTGCAGATATTGCTTTTCTCCCCGGTTCCTCTCACCTTTTCTAACAGCTGCCTGAGCTGCTTCGTTCTGGCATCCCGAGAACACATGGTCTGTTGCGGTGCTACCACCGTACATATACACCGGCCCTCGCTGTCCTGAGCTGAGCTGTACACCTGCCAGCTTTCTTCTGGGTTGGTTGGCAACACCTAGAAATTGGGGAAAGGACAGAAATATAGATAGCATAAGTAATAATATATACTGACCGGGATTGTGGCATGTGCCGTGACCTGCAGGAGCTTGCGACCGAAAGATGAGGGTATCTAGGGGTCAGCTCCATAGGAATATTGTGTGGTAGTTATTACTGGATGTGTCTTGTTTTGCAATTCAAGGCAAATGTATCTGTGTGGAGTATTTAGCTCGTCTAGCAGACAATAGGGCATTAAACATATAAGAGGGATCCTTTAATCCTCAGTGATTACTCACTTATAACCTAGCACTCAGCTACAAATATATATTTCTGACAAGAAATAATTGCATTAAATATATTAATATTAATACCGGAATTATCTTCCATAATTTTGATCATTAACAGTTTACCAAAAGCAATGGATATTATATATAAATATACAGCGGTTCAAAGGCTTCAGCAGACACGATCGTCAACAGTTAAAACCGTCAATGTAAAAGCACTTAGGATGCAGTGAAAGGAGATTTGCTACCCAATCTAGCCGGCTCTCAGCCAAATTGCCGGCTATGCTGGTGAGGAGCAAAATGCTAAAAGCTTTGGAAATTGAACAGACTCGGAGGCACTTTTGCACTTTAAGATGTTACTGAGTTACACGGGAGAGAGATACGGTAGTTATTCCCAGGCCTTGCTATATAGATACAATTATAACACTGACTCCACCATCTGTGCATTACTACAGAAAGAAGAGGCTATGGCATCTCTCTGTCTTATGGATATCTAAGACCGTAATAGATTTCCCAGTCACCCTCTTCATTCAGCAGTGCTCCTCACAGTGACTGTAGAAGGAGACACTAAAGGGCTGATTCAGAGCTGAACTTACACCTTTTTTTTATGTGCAAGTGTAGACCTGAGTAATACCATGTTGCCCTGCAAGGGGAGGCCATTTAGATTGTGAAAGCAGAATTAGAATTGAGAGGTGAAGTTTCTTTGCTTTATTCTAATTTATGGATGAAACTTGATGTTATGCAGTATGTGAGTTCTATGTGTAAAAGTATTTTGCATGCAAAAGAATTACATTTAATTAGCCCCCTTACATTGCAAAATGGTTAAGCTGAGCTGTACACTTGCACCTGTTTTACTCCTAAACTGTGGATCTGCCCTTGGTGATGTGTGTGTGTGTGATATTATCGCTGAAGGGCAGCAATTCGTTCCTATCCTTGTGGATAACAGATCCCATCCCGGCCTGCTTTGTAGAGGAAAAATTCTGTAAATGCATCGCAAAATCCCGCAATCTGAACGCAGACTCCAATGTATTTATTACCACGGCACAAATTCCATTGTCATCTGTGGAACACGGGTCTGCCAGATGTTTCCTGCACACAGAAAGCCCCCTGGGTTCTGGAATATACTCCCCAGTGAGCGTAAGACCTGGCACAGAGGTTATTAAGGACAAGCCGAGTGACCTCACAGAACTCAGGAGCTACTGTCTGATTTTATGGCTTCGTTGTCCCTGCGTCCTTCTAGGCTGTGGTAATTGTCTCCCTGCTATGCTAATGAAGCCGTTATTTAATGGATCTCTCATGAAAGCCTACATAATGAGCGCTGAGAACGTGCACCTCCAGGAGTAACAGCACATACACCCCATCCTCCTCCCAAACATCCTCCCTGGCAGTAACAGAGCATCTGATACATTATGGCACTCTCCCCCATGACATCGGTTACCACATGGGCAGGTTGGTGACTTACTCCGGTACTTCTATCCAGGTTACCAGCACTGGCTGCCGTCAACTTGGTGGTGTTTAATCCCACCAGCGAGGGCAGGGTCTGTGACATCCAGTTGGTGATCATTGCCATGGTGCTCAGGACAACCCCAATTTTGAGTAAAGGCACCGACATCTCTGCTTGGATTCCTCCCACCAAACCTCCTTCATTCTGCACGCGCTGGGCCAGTTGCTTTGGACTGCAGGGAGCTGGCAGGTGTCATCTGTGCCTCCCAGGCTTTCAGCTCAGCAAAGCGCTTTCTGCACATCTTCCCGAGCGGGTGAAGATCAGCCTCGATCAGCGTCGCTGTGATGTGACAGCAGGAAAGGCTCTGCTTGCAGGATGCTCTGCAGAAAGTGGTGCTGATGCTGCCTCCTCCTCACCCGTCACTGCTTCTCTTTCCAGAGAGAGAGAGAGAGAGAGAGGTTGTATCCTGCTGCTGCTATCCACCACTGACGTGCGACTAACTGATCAGAGCAAGGCTTGCCATGGATTAGTGCTGGGAGGAGGGTGTAAGAAAACGCAAGCTGATGTCCCCCTCCCTACATCCTCCCCACCCCCTCATTGTCATCAGCCTCTCAAAGGACAGGCGTGTTATAGGGGGAGGGCTATTCACAAATGCTGCTTAATGATTTATACCTGAGAGGAGCGAGGTGGGTGCACTTACTACAAACAGCATGACTGCCACAAAGTGCCCAGTGCACTGCCAAGGTTACGTCCGTGTGTAATGGAATGACACCATGCCCGAGATTCATTCCTATTAGACTTCCAGTCTATCAATGGCAGTGTGTCCTGGTCATGCATTATACTATTTGTTACTATACTCTAATATATATGAATGTATATGTGTGTGTGTGTGTGTATATATGTATTTGTGTTACACCCCCAACACAGCATCTATACCTCTACATCACCTCATTACAGCAGCTATACCTCTACATCACCCCAACACAGCATCTATACTTCTACATCACCACAACACAGCTTCTATACCTCTGCACCCCCAACACAGCATCTAAAGCTCTACACATCCAACACATCATCTATACCTCTACATCACCCCAACACAGCATGTATACCTCTACACTCCCACCCCAACAACACAGCATGTATGTCTCTACCCCCCCAACACAGTATCTATACCTCTACATTACCCCCAACACAACATCTATACCTCTACTTCACCCCAACACAGCATCTATAGCATCTATACCTCTGCATCACCCCAACACCACAGCTGTTCCCTTTACATCACCCCAACACAGCCCCTATACCTCTAAACCCCAACACTGCATGTATACCTGTACACCCCCAACACAGCATCTATACCTCTACATCACCTCATTACAGCAGCTATACCTCTACATCACCCCAACACAGCATCTATACTTCTACATCACCACAACACAGCTTCTATACCTCTGCACCCCCAACACAGCATCTAAAGCTCTACACATCCAACACATCATCTATACCTCTACATCACCCCAACACAGCATGTATACCTCTACACTCCCACCCCAACAACACAGCATGTATGTCTCTACCCCCCCAACACAGTATCTATACCTCTACATTACCCCCAACACAACATCTATACCTCTACTTCACCCCAACACAGCATCTATAGCATCTATACCTCTGCATCACCCCAACACCACAGCTGTTCCCTTTACATCACCCCAACACAGCCCCTATACCTCTAAACCCCAACACTGCATGTATACCTGTACACCCCCAACACAGCATCTATACCTCTACATCACCCCAACACAGCATCTATACCTCTACATCACCTCATTACAGCAGCTATACCTCTACATCACCCCAACACAGCATCTATACTTCTACATCACCACAACACAGCTTCTATACCTCTGCACCCCCAACACAGCATCTAAAGCTCTACACATCCAACACATCATCTATACCTCTACATCACCCCAACACAGCATGTATACCTCTACACTCCCACCCCAACAACACAGCATGTATGTCTCTACCCCCCCAACACAGTATCTATACCTCTACATTACCCCCAACACAACATCTATACCTCTACTTCACCCCAACACAGCATCTATAGCATCTATACCTCTGCATCACCCCAACACCACAGCTGTTCCCTTTACATCACCCCAACACAGCCCCTATACCTCTAAACCCCAACACTGCATGTATACCTGTACACCCCCAACACAGCATCTATACCTCTACATCACCTCATTACAGCAGCTATACCTCTACATCACCCCAACACAGCATCTATACTTCTACATCACCACAACACAGCTTCTATACCTCTGCACCCCCAACACAGCATCTAAAGCTCTACACATCCAACACATCATCTATACCTCTACATCACCCCAACACAGCATGTATACCTCTACACTCCCACCCCAACAACACAGCATGTATGTCTCTACCCCCCCAACACAGTATCTATACCTCTACATTACCCCCAACACAACATCTATACCTCTACTTCACCCCAACACAGCATCTATAGCATCTATACCTCTGCATCACCCCAACACCACAGCTGTTCCCTTTACATCACCCCAACACAGCCCCTATACCTCTAAACCCCAACACTGCATGTATACCTGTACACCCCCAACACAGCATCTATACCTCTACATCACCTCATTACAGCAGCTATACCTCTACATCACCCCAACACAGCATCTATACTTCTACATCACCACAACACAGCTTCTATACCTCTGCACCCCCAACACAGCATCTAAAGCTCTACACATCCAACACATCATCTATACCTCTACATCACCCCAACACAGCATGTATACCTCTACACTCCCACCCCAACAACACAGCATGTATGTCTCTACCCCCCCAACACAGTATCTATACCTCTACATTACCCCCAACACAACATCTATACCTCTACTTCACCCCAACACAGCATCTATAGCATCTATACCTCTGCATCACCCCAACACCACAGCTGTTCCCTTTACATCACCCCAACACAGCCCCTATACCTCTAAACCCCAACACTGCATGTATACCTGTACACCCCCAACACAGCATCTATACCTCTACATCACCCCAACACAGCATCTATACCTCTACATCACCTCATTACAGCAGCTATACCTCTACATCACCCCAACACAGCATCTATACTTCTACATCACCACAACACAGCTTCTATACCTCTGCACCCCCAACACAGCATCTAAAGCTCTACACATCCAACACATCATCTATACCTCTACATCACCCCAACACAGCATGTATACCTCTACACTCCCACCCCAACAACACAGCATGTATGTCTCTACCCCCCCAACACAGTATCTATACCTCTACATTACCCCCAACACAACATCTATACCTCTACTTCACCCCAACACAGCATCTATAGCATCTATACCTCTGCATCACCCCAACACCACAGCTGTTCCCTTTACATCACCCCAACACAGCCCCTATACCTCTAAACCCCAACACTGCATGTATACCTGTACACCCCCAACACAGCATCTATACCTCTACATCACCTCATTACAGCAGCTATACCTCTACATCACCCCAACACAGCATCTATACTTCTACATCACCACAACACAGCTTCTATACCTCTGCACCCCCAACACAGCATCTAAAGCTCTACACATCCAACACATCATCTATACCTCTACATCACCCCAACACAGCATGTATACCTCTACACTCCCACCCCAACAACACAGCATGTATGTCTCTACCCCCCCAACACAGTATCTATACCTCTACATTACCCCCAACACAACATCTATACCTCTACTTCACCCCAACACAGCATCTATAGCATCTATACCTCTGCATCACCCCAACACCACAGCTGTTCCCTTTACATCACCCCAACACAGCCCCTATACCTCTAAACCCCAACACTGCATGTATACCTGTACACCCCCAACACAGCATCTATACCTCTACATCACCTCATTACAGCAGCTATACCTCTACATCACCCCAACACAGCATCTATACTTCTACATCACCACAACACAGCTTCTATACCTCTGCACCCCCAACACAGCATCTAAAGCTCTACACATCCAACACATCATCTATACCTCTACATCACCCCAACACAGCATGTATACCTCTACACTCCCACCCCAACAACACAGCATGTATGTCTCTACCCCCCCAACACAGTATCTATACCTCTACATTACCCCCAACACAACATCTATACCTCTACTTCACCCCAACACAGCATCTATAGCATCTATACCTCTGCATCACCCCAACACCACAGCTGTTCCCTTTACATCACCCCAACACAGCCCCTATACCTCTAAACCCCAACACTGCATGTATACCTGTACACCCCCAACACAGCATCTATACCTCTACATCACCCCAACACAGCATCTATACCTCTACATCACCTCATTACAGCAGCTATACCTCTACATCACCCCAACACAGCATCTATACTTCTACATCACCACAACACAGCTTCTATACCTCTGCACCCCCAACACAGCATCTAAAGCTCTACACATCCAACACATCATCTATACCTCTACATCACCCCAACACAGCATGTATACCTCTACACTCCCACCCCAACAACACAGCATGTATGTCTCTACCCCCCCAACACAGTATCTATACCTCTACATTACCCCCAACACAACATCTATACCTCTACTTCACCCCAACACAGCATCTATAGCATCTATACCTCTGCATCACCCCAACACCACAGCTGTTCCCTTTACATCACCCCAACACAGCCCCTATACCTCTAAACCCCAACACTGCATGTATACCTGTACACCCCCAACACAGCATCTATACCTCTACATCACCTCATTACAGCAGCTATACCTCTACATCACCCCAACACAGCATCTATACTTCTACATCACCACAACACAGCTTCTATACCTCTGCACCCCCAACACAGCATCTAAAGCTCTACACATCCAACACATCATCTATACCTCTACATCACCCCAACACAGCATGTATACCTCTACACTCCCACCCCAACAACACAGCATGTATGTCTCTACCCCCCCAACACAGTATCTATACCTCTACATTACCCCCAACACAACATCTATACCTCTACTTCACCCCAACACAGCATCTATAGCATCTATACCTCTGCATCACCCCAACACCACAGCTGTTCCCTTTACATCACCCCAACACAGCCCCTATACCTCTAAACCCCAACACTGCATGTATACCTGTACACCCCCAACACAGCATCTATACCTCTACATCACCTCATTACAGCAGCTATACCTCTACATCACCCCAACACAGCATCTATACTTCTACATCACCACAACACAGCTTCTATACCTCTGCACCCCCAACACAGCATCTAAAGCTCTACACATCCAACACATCATCTATACCTCTACATCACCCCAACACAGCATGTATACCTCTACACTCCCACCCCAACAACACAGCATGTATGTCTCTACCCCCCCAACACAGTATCTATACCTCTACATTACCCCCAACACAACATCTATACCTCTACTTCACCCCAACACAGCATCTATAGCATCTATACCTCTGCATCACCCCAACACCACAGCTGTTCCCTTTACATCACCCCAACACAGCCCCTATACCTCTAAACCCCAACACTGCATGTATACCTGTACACCCCCAACACAGCATCTATACCTCTACATCACCCCAACACAGCATCTATACCTCTACATCACCTCATTACAGCAGCTATACCTCTACATCACCCCAACACAGCATCTATACTTCTACATCACCACAACACAGCTTCTATACCTCTGCACCCCCAACACAGCATCTAAAGCTCTACACATCCAACACATCATCTATACCTCTACATCACCCCAACACAGCATGTATACCTCTACACTCCCACCCCAACAACACAGCATGTATGTCTCTACCCCCCCAACACAGTATCTATACCTCTACATTACCCCCAACACAACATCTATACCTCTACTTCACCCCAACACAGCATCTATAGCATCTATACCTCTGCATCACCCCAACACCACAGCTGTTCCCTTTACATCACCCCAACACAGCCCCTATACCTCTAAACCCCAACACTGCATGTATACCTGTACACCCCCAACACAGCATCTATACCTCTACATCACCTCATTACAGCAGCTATACCTCTACATCACCCCAACACAGCATCTATACTTCTACATCACCACAACACAGCTTCTATACCTCTGCACCCCCAACACAGCATCTAAAGCTCTACACATCCAACACATCATCTATACCTCTACATCACCCCAACACAGCATGTATACCTCTACACTCCCACCCCAACAACACAGCATGTATGTCTCTACCCCCCCAACACAGTATCTATACCTCTACATTACCCCCAACACAACATCTATACCTCTACTTCACCCCAACACAGCATCTATAGCATCTATACCTCTGCATCACCCCAACACCACAGCTGTTCCCTTTACATCACCCCAACACAGCCCCTATACCTCTAAACCCCAACACTGCATGTATACCTGTACACCCCCAACACAGCATCTATACCTCTACATCACCTCATTACAGCAGCTATACCTCTACATCACCCCAACACAGCATCTATACTTCTACATCACCACAACACAGCTTCTATACCTCTGCACCCCCAACACAGCATCTAAAGCTCTACACATCCAACACATCATCTATACCTCTACATCACCCCAACACAGCATGTATACCTCTACACTCCCACCCCAACAACACAGCATGTATGTCTCTACCCCCCCAACACAGTATCTATACCTCTACATTACCCCCAACACAACATCTATACCTCTACTTCACCCCAACACAGCATCTATAGCATCTATACCTCTGCATCACCCCAACACCACAGCTGTTCCCTTTACATCACCCCAACACAGCCCCTATACCTCTAAACCCCAACACTGCATGTATACCTGTACACCCCCAACACAGCATCTATACCTCTACATCACCCCAACACAGCATCTATACCTCTACATCACCTCATTACAGCAGCTATACCTCTACATCACCCCAACACAGCATCTATACTTCTACATCACCACAACACAGCTTCTATACCTCTGCACCCCCAACACAGCATCTAAAGCTCTACACATCCAACACATCATCTATACCTCTACATCACCCCAACACAGCATGTATACCTCTACACTCCCACCCCAACAACACAGCATGTATGTCTCTACTCCCCCAACACAGCATGTATACCTCTACACCCCCACCACATAACACAGCATGTATGTCTCTACTCCCCCAGCACAGCATCTGTGCATCTATACCTCCACCCTCACAACACAGCATCTATACCTCTACATCACCACAACACAGCTTCTATACCTTTACACCCCACCAAAACAGCACATATACCTCTACATCACCACAACACAGCGTCTATACCTCTACACCCCCAACACAGCGTCTATACCTCTACACCCCCAACACAGCATCTATACCTCTACATCACCACAACACAGCTTCTATACCTCTACATCCCACCAACACAGCATCTATGCCTCTACGTCCTCAACGAAGCATCTATACCTCTACACC
>WWET01000535.1:206029-220826 GCA_011038615.1 Limnodynastes dumerilii | reverse complement strand
CTTCATCCCCCTCCCCCCCCCCCCAGCACACCATCTATATCTACATCACCCTAACACAACATCTATACCTCTACACCCCCGACACAGCATCTATACAAATACCTTTACACCCCCTCCCCAACAACACATCATCTATAGCTCTACATCACCCCATCACAACATCTGTACCTCTACATCACCCCATCACAACATCTGTACCTCTACATCACCCCATCACAGCTTTAACACCTCTATCGCTTTGAACATTCATTATTTTTCCTGATTTGTTTCTCCTCATCTTATTTTAAATAAACAGTTTACAATATCCTATAACTAGATATGGTAGAACAAAATTTAGGCAAACTAGGAAACATCTCTATAAACACTGTTACATTTAAAATAGCTGATATCTTTTCTCTCTGTCAGCCATTTTGTCTCACCCAGCCATTTTCTCATCACACAGTATACACAGTGTCCAAACTATAGTGTATAAAGTGGGTGCAGGACAGAGATTATGGCCTCCTCTATTAGACCATGCACCTATTAAGGGCCACAGGAACACTGCCACTGTTAATAATCAGTGTTCTGAGTTATGAAAACCAAACAATCATGTTACATAGTTACATAGTTGACAATCATGTGATGATGGAGTTTATCAGCACAGCTTGATAAGGATATATGGCTGTGCACCGTGGTTGGGTGACTTGCTGCCCATAAGCTTAGATGATGTATGAGGGTCTCATTTAGGGTTTGGAGCATAGTCACAGAATATTTTGGTGACTCCCAACCTGCGGACTTTTCTCTCAGCACCCCAAGAGAGCAGGCAAATCTACTGCAATGGGCTTGAGACAGTGATTTATGCAAATGACTGATTCAAGTCCCACCCTCCTGTCTATCAGTACTGTGAGCCATTAAGGATAGGTGAGGCATGATGACATGAACAGTGTAATCAAATCCCCCCCCATCCTTAGGAAAACTACAAATCCTTGCATTGATAGACAAGGGTCTTTTCTTGACTGGACATTTCCTTTGCTTTGTTCTTGGTTCCCAGTATGGAAGGTGTTATACTCTGTATATCAGCAATATCACCGACTGATAGGACATCCGTTACATTAATTTCCTGCATCTGCCTACAAACTACCCCCTTATACTGACAGCTATCGCAGTGTGAATGGCTTAGACCAATGTTTCTCAACCCTGTTCCTCAGGACCCCCTAACAGTGCATGTTTTCCAGGTGTCACTGCTGGAGCACAGGTGTGTTCATTACTAACTGTCACATTTTAAAAGCTCCGCAGGTGCTGCTCATTATATCACTTGTGATTCTTTAAGGAAACCTAGAAAATATGGACTGTTAGTGGTCCCTGAGGACAGAGGTTGAAAAACACTGGCTTAGACTGTCTCTATGCACATAATGGGATGACCTACATTTCTGTATTTCTCTGCCAACGGGTAAGCACTTGCACCCTAGCCCTACCCTTAACCCTCCCATAGCCGTAATGTTACATGTCCTGCAGCCTAACCCTAACCTTCCTCTTAAGCCCTGACTCTAACCTTCCCTGAAGCCTAACACTAACTTGCCCCTTCTTCAGGCCTAACCCTAATCTAAGCCCTTCAAAGCCACCACAGTCAGTCGCTGGCCATAACGGGTCCAAATAGGTACCTGGGGGCAAATCCACAGCTACGGCCGTTCTGCGCATGCACCAGGCAGATGTTGCCCGGTGTAATCCATGGCTCTGGGAGCCATGGATCGGGCGTCCGGGTGTGCTGCACCGTAACTACAACAGGTAGGTGTGGGAGGGAGGGAAATTAGGTAGTGAGGCAGGGTTTCGGCGGTGAGCTCACACAGGGGGAGTGACAGGGGGAGTGCACCAGAGCTACGCTGACCATACTTACGGACAGCGAGCCAGTGTAACTCTGGATCAGGCTCCTGCTCCCAAGAGCATTTTTCTATGTGACGAGCATTTAGCTATTTAGCCTGCGGCTGTATTATTATCGAAATAGGGCCATTCGGACCAGCATCCACATCCCGTAGTGTACACTGTACAGAGTAAATCCATAATAATAAACTTTTTTTTTTTTTTATTAGAACCTGGGCTAGCAAGTGACTGTAGAAGTCATTCTGTCATCTTCCTGTAGAGGGCAGCAGAGTAAAGCCAATGACCAGACCAGTCCTTGACAGTTGTTTGTTCCTGGAGTTTCTCAGTAGCTAAAACCTAACCCTTTCTATCCAACCGCTCTAGTGACTGAAGTAACCTACAGCATGGCGGCGGTGGGTTAGGGATGGGGTGTATTATTTAGGGTTTCATACTCTGTGTTTGGCTTTTTTGCCAGTGATAGATGTTTCAAAGCATAGATAAGCAAGGGGGTTTCAGTGAAGGTTAACTTTAAGCACAAGACAGACGTCCTTCCTGCATGTACTGTGTATTCCTGTCTGGAGGCTGCTTGTGTGGACCAGCAGTAGCTAATCACCTCCACATCCAGATGGGAATAAATTAAAGTCCATAGAGAGCAGTATGTCTGGCTCCCTAGTCAGATGATTTCCATACAGTGCAATTGGCAAATGGTCACAGAGGAGATTGGTTCCTATTCACATTGTTGACTATTAAGGTGTGTTCTGCAGATATAACCCCCAAAACCCCAAAACACCCAGAAAGAATCTGGCTGTGTACCACTTGTAGGAAGGAGGGCGTCAGCTGCTGTCATGGAATAAGCTGCATACAGCAGGGAAGACTCATTGTACAGATACAAGATACTAAGAGATGCAGTCAGCCCATTGCAGCCCCTGTAGTATACATGCTGAATGTGGTTAATGCTGCGTCTTGTGGAATGCACTGTAACGATGAATATTTCAGCATGCTGCACTTAGCATTAAATATTTGTAGGGTCTGGCACTCTGTATCTCCACTAAAACCTAAATGGGTTTGGTTAACGCGGGGGAGATGCAATGTAGCAATCTTACTTACCAGAAGCCTCAGAACAACACATCAAATCTTACTTTTCTTACTTTATAGAACCACTTACTCTTTATTCTACGGATTCACTAGATAAATACTCTCCTCTCACTTACATGACTCTATTACAGTTTACAAGTGAGCCCCCACATGTTATCTATCCAGAATCATTCCTAGGAAATCTATTACACTTCATAATCTATTACCCTATACAATTATTCCCCCACTAGGCAAAATATATTCAGGAATACTTCATGAGAAAAGTGTATTTACTTCTTCAAGTCCTCACTACATAAAGGCGTTTCTGATACCAGTCAGAGCCATGAAAGAGTTACCATGGTGTTTTATATTAATACAGCCTAATGGAAAGTAAAGTGTTTTATTACACTGACAGGAGAAAGCAATCTCTATCCTTTACACAGGGAATCATGATGTGCAATGATGTCTGTGAGTCTCAGCACTGGCTTGTGAAATGCTGCACCCTGACACTATTTCCTCCATCATCTGGGGGATTAGGATTGTCCTCTTATTCCTCATTGGCAAGAAGAGCAATTAGCGCTTCATCAGGCTTTGTCTTTTACAAAGCAAGTTTTAGTTAATGTTGGGACGATGCTGGGGATGGAACAAGCCGGTTTCCACCATCGCCAGGTGAATCCACCCCAGAAAATCACAGGAAAATTGGTTTACACAAGAAGCCAGCTGTTTCTAACCTAGAACATTTCCACCGCGAGAACAAAAGACTACGAGACACTGACTGAGAAGAATATATATAACCTATACACTCTCCCAGCCGAGCTCCTCACAGTCATACTGGAGCAAAAACACCTTTAATAATTAACACAAACCACATAAAAACAACGACTGCATAGCAAAGTAACTAAACAGAAATAAAAAGAAATGCATCCAGATGGTTGTAGAAATATCATAAATAAAACCATTTAATGGGAGCTGCCGAACAGTAAGGGGATGTTTTGTGTAATAGAAATATCTTCTCAGGGACATAAACTTTAGAAGTCTCCCTAGACGTAGGGGACAGGTGTTTGCTTATGTTACCAAAAATATATATGAAGAGTATCTGTAACCCTGAACCTCATTGTCAGTAATTATTATTCATACTTCATATGAGGTCTCCTGTCCTCTGATCCTGTGACCTCAGAGGGTTAGATGATGTACAGATAATATTTATATATTACCATTATTATATTTACGCCCGTATCCATGAACTGTAACAGAGGAACTTCTGTTACTACCAAATAATGGACAATAAATAATCTACCCGATCTAGAATCTACCCTCAGACACTTATATTGCTTTTATTCCTTATTCATCTGTCTTTCTATCCTATGAGATTGTTCTTAGACTTTTAACAGTTATTGTTCTGGATCCAGACTTAAGTAAGTGCTTGAAATGAGTTACTCCTGGGCTAAACCATGTTGATTGCAGGGGGAGTCAGGGTAATTGTATTATTTGCATGTAGGAATATATATTTAAATTGCTTACTGCACACAGATACTGACCAGCGTTACTATCACAGTTGGGATAGGAAACATCACCCCTCAACTCTAATACTGTTTGCAACAGTATAAATATGACTCCCCTGCAATCACCATGGTTTAGCCCAGGAGTAACTCATTTCAAGCGCTTGCTTAAATCTGGATCCAGCCCATTGTCTCCCCCTTTAATACCCCCACACTGCCCTCTTTCTTCCTTATTTGGAATATAAAATAATGACACTTGTGAGATGTAAACACAGCTCCCTTTTATCATGGATAACCTTATTCATTTTCTTTGTTATTTGTTACAATACTCGGGTTATTGTTACAACCTCTCTGCTCTTTGCAGAAACCTATGGAAGCTCTTGTAACAATAAGGTTACACATCATTTGTATTATACGTTTTACTTTAAATCCGTTTAAAGCCTTTAGATGACAGTGTTTTATAAACACGCCCCGAACCTTGGTAATGTTAAATAAGGAAAAGCTTATAGTTAGTCTGCGCTGTGTATTAACTTGCATTCATTCTCACACACTTGGAGGGTGTGCTGCCTCCCATGGACATAGTAGAAACTGCATGTTGTATCTATCGAAAATGGATTTGTAGAATCTCTCAACAAAAATAATAAAAATAACTGAGCGGATTCTTACCTCCGTGCGCGGAACGCGTAGGTCAGGCAGTCCACATGGAAGAGGGGAATGAACACCGCTGTCACTACCCTCTCTCATGCAGACTTTAGGCAGACTTAAGTCACACGTGTGGGACAGTGGTCCGTACGAGCGCTAATCAATCAGTGCGTAACCCCTAAATCTCACCCAGACTGTATCATTTAGCAACACCACCCCTCACCCGGTTGCATTGCCCTGTCAGAAAGATCTCCAGATGTAAGTTCCTTACTCCTGGAGAAAAATGGCGGAATATCTGGTATGCGCATGGGCGGTTAAACAGCTGAATTCCACATCTATCAGGGGTGTGGGGGGGTATGAGTCCGGTTCAATGACACTTAAATCTTATTTTCAATACCTCGGTCTTACAACTTTATCATAGCACATCTACTATTTCAAAATGCCTTAATTGTGCCCTATAGAAGGTTCTGTGCCTGTACATACCTGACCTTCGTCTATAAATTCTTAGGGCCAGCTTTACTAAGCTGCCGGTTTGGAAAAGTGGAGATGTTGCCCAAAGCAGCCAATCAGATTCTAGCTGACATTCTCTAGTATGTAATAGGTGAGAGCTAGAATCTGATTGGTTGCCATAAGCACTGGGGTGTAAATCTGGTAAATCTGACTTTTTTTGAAACATGTTTCCAATCACACAAATCTGAAGAGCAGATGTTGCCCAAAGCAGCCAATCAGATTCTAGCTGACATTCTCTAGTATGTAATAGGTGAGAGCTAGAATCTGATTGGTTGCTATGGGCAACATCTCCACTTTTCCAAACCCTCAGCTTAGTAAATCTGACCCTTACTCTCAAACAAACCCAATCTTCTGGTGACAGCAAAATCACAGCTCACACCATCAGACACACTGCGGTCGGTCTTCTCTTCGTCAACACCACCAGGCTGGAGCCTCACATTGAGTCGGGGTTCATCATTCTCTCACATTCATTATTATATAGAAAACATTCAGTCTAAAGACAAAAATGCCCGGATGGGTTACCTAGAGCCTAGTAATATGCATGTGCCATTGATGAGCGGGGATGACCCGGTCTCTCAGACTGCTTGGGAGAAAGTGACTGTCTCATAAATAATGGAATGGGGTTAGGAATGACCTCTGATCTATATGGGGTAGAAGAGGGGTTGTGACCTGTGTTCAGAGTACCGGATGTAAAACATATACGTCCGGTGTTTCGCGATTTTTACTACTGCGCATGCCTAGTAATTTTTTTACGTAATCTACGTATCTTTTTCTTACGTAAACACAACCTACGTATCTTTTTCTTCTGAAGATTGCGTAAATGCTGTCTTTCAGACCGCATTTACGCAATCTACGTAAGAAAAAGATACGTAGATTACGTTAAATAATGACTACGCATGCGCAGTAGTAAGAATCGCTAAACACTGGTATACGGGCCTTCCTTAGGAAGTATTTGTATTGTTCCTTGTAAGAACCTGGATCTTGATATGAGGGTTTTACCTGCTGCTGCTGCTGGAGGTACATGGCCCAGTGTCTATTTCCCCATTAGGATGATAGATTATTGTTAATAGTAAAATGATTCAGTTATGGAATGTTACACTGTAGATTCACACGTCCCAATGTCATCCGTACAAAACATTTGCTTGCCAAACCATCCAAAAATTCGGGGGTCAACAGCGTTCCCCGTCACCACTGTAGCTATCATTATCTTAAGTTGAAGATAGCTGACCATCGTTTAAAGATTCATTATTGAGGAAACCAGAAACTTGGAGAAAGTGAATATTGGGAAATTTTGAACAATATGGTGAAGTTTGCAAACCTGTGTTATAGATAGAATTGATGAGCAGTCTTGTCTTCAAATAATATTTCTCTTTAATGGACACAGCCCTTAACTGGGTGAATGACAGAACACACTTTGACTCAGGATTAGATAGCCAAACAAAGCTCATTTCAGAACACAGGTTTTATACAAGTTCTGGTCTCTCAACTCCCTTATTACAAAATATCTTGGGCTGAAGCAAACCCATCCAAATCCTCTATAGTTATCCCTGCCAAGTTCAATAGGGCCAAGGACAGTACTTCTCCTTCATCATATTTGTTCTTCCCAAGCTCTCTAAATCTATGTTCCGATCCATTAATCTTTCCACTTTTATCCAGCGTAGTACATCTGCAGGATAGACATCCCTGTTATGCACTTTTGTTAAAAACACATTGTTCATTTGTTTGTTCCCTTAAAGATACACATATATGCATATTATACTGTACTTATACACGTAGATCAAACTATTAGTAATAACAGAGGTTCCATTAATCATTACTTTCACAATAGGCAGACCGCTATCTATGTGAGAGATAGACCAGCTTGTCAGAGGACCCATACACACAATATAGGAGTCCCATTGCCAGTGATATCAGTCAGTAAATGCATACAGGGGTGTCAGGACTGGGGGGCATAAGGGGCTATTCCCATCCCAAAAATATGGCAGTGGTAATTCTAGACATTATTGTATGGCATAGTCCTGTGACATTGAGCCATATTCTTTAACCTCTTTTATATGAAGGGATTATTGAGCTTTGCCATTCATCCGTTCCTCTTCTCTTTGTGAATGGTGAGATCTGTCTGTGCTTTTGGAGAAGGAGACACGTGTTTTTTATCCTCATTTCTGCCATTATGGAAACTGATTGCACCACCGTAGTTCATCAATCAAAAGCTAAAAGGCAAAAGAAAAGCCTCTCTCATCTCTGCTGAGAGAAAATAGCAAGTTTTACTGTGTGATAGCGAATCATTACCAATAAAACTTAGTCATGAGTCCTGACCGGTTAACCTCAATAAAACCAGAGGCTTATCTCAGTATAGCAGCAACGTCCTCAGCCTGGAATAAACTTATGCAACTGGGTAATGGAAGGAAAGCCGTCTGGTCTGTTCTCCCGATTTCAGCAGTTGCTAAATTAATTGTCTAATTCTACAGTGGACGAAGTTCCTACCAATGGTGGAGGCTGACATTTACTGAGCCAATCTTAGTGAGAGCAGGGAACCAAAGCCGTATATTACACCAATAGCATTGATGCAGAACAACGTACAGTAAAGATCACTGATTCAGTCCAGAATGAACGGCGGCTGTCACTGTTTGTAAGTTATCATCCACAGGGGTTCCGTTCATCACTATGAAACACAGATTTATGTAATACGGACAGTCAACGCCTGATTAGAAAGTTTTTATATTGAAGGGTTAAGTAAACCAAATTTATTTTTCAGCAACTTACCCATTTATTAGCTTTCTGGAACCTGGGGCAGTACCTGACGGAAGACTCAGTGCTGCACCAATCAGTACCTGATGCAATATCCGTCCGGACAGGTTAGTGCAAAAGGGGAGTTTTAGGGTTAGGCTGTGGGGTGGGAATACAGGATAGAAGAGGAGTCTTAGGGTTAGGCTGCAGGAAGGGAATGCAGGATAGAAGGGGAGTTTTAGCGTTAGGCTGCAGGGAGGGAATGCAGGATAGAAGGGGAGACTTAAGGTTAGGCTGCAGAGGGGGATTACAGTGTAGAAGGGGAGTCTTAGGGTTAGGCTGTGGGGAGGGAATACAGTGTAGAAGGGGAAATTTAGGATTAGGCTGTAGAGGGGGAATACAGGGTAGAAGGGGAGTCCTAGGGTTAGGCTGCGGGGAGGGAATACAGGGTAGAATGGGAGTCTTAGGGTTAGGCTACAGGAAGGGAATACAGTGTAGAATGGGAGTCTTAGGGTTAGGCTGCAGGAAGGGAATACAGTGTAGAAGGGGAGACTTAGGGTTAGGCTGCAGAGGGGGATTACAGTGTAGAAGGGGAGGCTTAGGGTTAGGCTGCAGGGAGGGAATACAGGGTAGAAGGGGAGTCTTAGGGTTAGGGAGTACTGTGTAGAAGAGAAAGGTTAGGGTTAGGCTGCAAGGAGGGAGAGTTAGGGTAATGGAAGGGGTGGGTTAGGGTGAGAATTACGGTAGGTTGCGGTTGGTAAACACTCAGTCAGCGCTGGGTATTCCTTCTGGGGATCTTCAATTCTCTCTTCTGGCGGGGAAGGAACAATCGATTATGGTGCGACATTGGAAGCAGGGTGTCGAAAACGGCTTTGTCATATAAGGTCTATTCTCAGCGGGGAACCACACCCCTATACAGAGCTTGTATGTCTGATCTGAGACATATAATGAACACTATGCCAATAAAATATCTGACAATATAGCAACAGTTACATACCTTACATAGCATGCTGTCCAGCCAAAGGGTCATACTCTCATAATGTACTGTGTACAAGTGTCTTACTCTGCGCACCTCCCCCAACGTCTCTGCCAAGGAGGGTAAAGCCAAGCCTGCGCTTTTATCACTACAGAACACTATTATCCGGATGTGGCAGAATTGGAAGGGCAAAGCAGCCGTTTTCTGTCAATTATCTCCATGTTTACATGTTATATTTTATCTCTTTCTATAAAAAAATACACTTAACTGCTGTTTTTTTATTTTTTAAATGACATTTTTGTGTTGCTTTAACTGTAGGCGGCATCCCACAAGTGATCGTGACATACATTGAATTTAATGATGCTGGGAAAATGTTTTGGGCCTCTGTGTGAAGAATCTATTCTTCTTATCTACAGAGCTCACGAGGCGGTAATTATACTGATATTATATTACAGTTGTACATTGTTAGGGAGAAGAGAGAGAGAGAGAGAGAGAGAGAGAGAGGGGGGGGATAGATAGGAGGGAGTGACAGAGAGATGTAAAAAAGGGAAATAAAGGAGAGAGCATCAAGAGGAGGTTAGAGGGACGATAAAATGAAGAAAGAAGGAGCGAAGGGACAAAAGATTAAAGAGTGATAGGTAGATAAAGAAAAGAGAAAAGGAAAATAAAGGAGGGGGCAGGGAGAGAGAGAGGAATTTTAGAGAGAGGAGACGGTGACCAGGAGAGAGAGGAGGTGTCTCTAGCAGATGTGAGAGATGAGCTAGAACAGTGTATCTTACAAACCAACTTCACCTGTGTGTCCTGAATTCATGAACAGTGTTTCTCTTAAACGTGACAGGTATGAGCCGTTCACATTTTACAGCGACACATGAATATTAAGCACATGCAGGTAGCAGGATTTACACCCAGCCGCCTGCTCGCTCCTTCCAGCTGTCATTAATTTCCAGCTTACAACATAAATCTCAGGGGGCTGTGAAGGGACATCTCCCACAGCCCACTCCACCCTGACAGGTGCCAAAGCAAAGCATTGTGGGAGTTCTGAAGACTCACAGCGGCCATTATCTGATTTTACCTCAATAAAACTTATTCCAAAAGCTACAATGTTACCAATGTTCAGACGTCCTTTTCCGTTGTATGCAAGTACGCTCTGACCATCCTACATTAATATATATGTCTGTGTAAATAACAATGTATATTCACCATTGCTATTTTGGAAAAGGTTCTGAATCTAAACCTCCTACTGAGCACTTTTCTAAGGTAATATGCTAAAGACTGGGGGAAGTATTATCCATTCGCACGAAGTACTTCCTGTTGGAATGCTAAGAGCACTGCAGATATGGAGCCAAGATAGCAGCTTCCTCCGATACCTAGACACAAACATCTGTACTGCTACTCCTCAGAGATCTGCCTTGTGCCACAATGATACAGGTACATGCAGAGATCAGACAATAATTCATATCTCCCCACAGACACATTGTTTTCTGTCCACCCAATGCAGTTCCTGGGAGCTGTCTTACCCTATACCAGCGTGTTCATGTAATAGATATTATATCTAAGTGACCGGGGAACAGGCTTCCACGTGCTCACACCCTGCTCAGAGCTACTGTCCACTGCAGATCCACCCTCCATTAACACCCCAGTGTCTCCGCGTGTGGGATTAATGGCTCATAACAGCGCTACATATCCTGCTTACCAACAAAACATGTTTATGGCCGGTGCAATGATTGTTTAAGGACTGGGAGCGGATTCTGAGCTGGGAGCCACGTTGGTGTGCAAGGGAGGCAAATGAAGAGAACTGGCTGCTGTCACATTGCACCATGGTGACACTTTGCTCCTGGCTTTGAATTAGCCCAATGAGAACTGCAAATAAAAATTGTCTTCTCAGAGAAAATGCTTATGTTGGGGTTCAGGTAAATAACCCTCTCCCAAACCCCAAAAATTTGCCCCAACAAGTCAGCCGACCACTGGTGTACATCAACCAGGTTAGGGCTGATTTCCATATCACGCAGTGCAGAACATTGCTCTATAGAAATGTTAGGTTATATTAATGTGTAATGTCCAGTAGAGGAGGAAATTATGACAATTCCGTATTCCATTTCCCTCCTTCAGGTTTGCAATAAGTTTGTTCCCCACCAATGACGGGAGCTGCCAGCCTTGTAAGTCTGAAAGAGACTTTGAGAGACGTTGTGTGCAATATCCCTCTCCACAGGAACCAGTGTCCCCAGCAGCCGATCACTCAGGTACCAATCTACCTGCTGCAGCGGCTGCACTTATCACCGGGCTCTTGTAAGGTGTCCCGGCTGTGGCTTTGATTGTCCTACGGTGCTGTATGTAATTGTGCCTTACAGGGGGGAAGGGAGCAAGCGCTGGATGTTCTGTGGGACATGATGTGCAGATCCTCTGGAGTCTCTGCTTCTTTCTGATTTTACAATTAAGCCAGCTGTTCCCTGACAATACATCACACAATTCATAACAAGTGTTGACTACACATATTTTACTGTCATTGTTACCGCTGCACAATAACCCAGCATCTCCTGCCCCTGTCCTCTATCTCGTCTCCTATTTATATATTTTTTTTCCTTGTAAATATGTTTATAATATGTTTATAATAACTAAGTCACATGTAGCTGTGACCCTGGCTTTATTTCAGATTATTTTCATTCAAGCTTTGAATCCTGACATCTGAACAAGAGGTGTAAAGAAACTGTATTTGTTTATGGAAATGGCATCCAAAAACCATTCGAGACTTGTTTAAAAGGATCACATGCTGACCCTATGAAACTGAGTGACAGATAATGCTGATTTTCCTTCTGCTGTAACCAGAAATCCAGGACTAATTGAGTTCAGCACCCGGCTTCTCCGAACACTTTCTTTCCCCTAATCTCATTATAAAAGCACAAATCTCCCGTCACTTGACTCCTATTTCGCTAATCAAACATATCCGTAAAGTCTGCAGGCTGATTCTAAGCCACACATAGGTGAACTTCTCCAGCAGGCAGGGCACTAATTACCCCCTGCATATCTCCTGTGGGGACCGAGAAAGGACATTTAAATGTCACTGTCACTCAAAAAGAATAGCAATGCAAAGAAAGTCAGTGCTTATGGAGCTGGGGGTTGATGTGTGAGGGGGAAGTAAAGGGGGATTCGGATTGGATTCAGGACCCTTTGATTCCTGTGTCCCTGCCTGCGTGTGACACAGGATAATACCTCTTCAAGCATCCTGCCCTACACCCACCCAATGGGGTCTGCTTACATGCCCTCAGTTTACCCCCAGCAAGGTCTGCGGTCCAGAACACAAGACCCTGGGGCTGGTTCGGACAATGAGGAAAATTCCAAACTGCTCCAAAGATTTTGTTTGGAGCTGCCCAGTATAGTACCAAAGGCTCGTAACCCGCCAGCCGGGATGGAACACAGGGAACGGCGGTAAATCACTTTCACCGGAGCGTTATAACAATGAAAGCATTAGGAATAACCTACTTGGGTGAGTTCGGTGCCCATCAAGATGAGGAAGAAGAGGCTCATTAGCTTGCTTGTGGGTTGCATCTCTCGGTGCCAGGTTCAGCCGTGATTCACTGTCCTCCTCTCTCTCTCTGTCTCTCTGCCTTTTTTTCCTCTTCCCCCTTCTCGTCACTGTGCTTTTGTTCCAGAGCAGTCCGTTCTTCTGTCCTTGTGGTGCGTCTCAGCAGCCCTAGGAGACGAGGCGAGGACTCTGCTGTGTAAAGTGTCCACTTTGCATATTTGTTCTGTATCCCAGATCTTGTCTTTGCTCCTGGTGTTTATATGTGTGTGTGTCTGTGTGTGTGTGTGTGCTATTAATGGCTTCCTTGATTGAAAGGCATTTGCAAGGAGGAACTCAATGGTGCACAAAATAAAGGTGCTGTTTTTGCCAAAAGTTTGCCTTGGAAAGGGAGGGCAGGGATACAGGGAGGATGAAAAAATAGAAGCGGTGTTTAGCAGGGATGCAGCTAGTGAAAAGGTACCACAATTTTTCCTTAGAGGACTGAATTTCTGCCAGGAATATGGTAGATATAAGCTGCCGCCTGATTGGCTATTGTACACTCCGCTCAGATTGGCCATTAAGGTTTGCTTGCCCGGCCTGCTTGCTGGACCTGTCATTTAGTGTGCAGTGTTCTTGTGATTGGAGGTTGTTTCATCCTTCTGCTGCCTTTTGTTCCTTTCTCCCCCAGCAATAATGCACAGATTGCTGGAGTAAATGGCTGGGTTCGGATCAGTCTGCCCTTCCACATTAGTCTCCCATTACACTGTCACATAGAGAGATGCCTGTTATCAGGTGCACACCATGCAAATGAAAGCCTTGTTCTCATGGATGTGAGGTCAGAGCCATCTGCAGAGGAGAACAAGGGGTTAACAGCCTGTATGTAGGTTATACACATATCTGTGCATTGGCTCTGTAATAAATCTCCCCACCAGCTCCCTCCCTCCCCCCCCCATCCCTGCTGTGTAGAAACCTCATTGAGGATTTGCCATTTTTTAGCCTATTAAAGGCATTTATGGAGCAGAGGTGGGCAGCCTGTGAACTTCAGCTGCTGTAGGAGTGTGCACTGGTAGGCAGGTCATGTAGGTACTTGTAGTTCTTTTGCAATGATGAATGCTGCCTAACAGTAGAGCACCATCGTTTTGCAATATCCCTCTTCCCAGACGCTGGCAGCCTACAACTCCCAGGATCCTCTGCTAGTTGCTAACCAGCTGCATGGAAAACTACATATGTATGTGATAGGGGGTTTCTGCCTAGTGGATTGTCTAATGTACACGATAGCTCCTCATTATCCTGACTGCTTTGTGCACACTGACATTTGCACTATGCATTGTCCACTATGTGATTCTGCTTGAGGGATGTCACATGTATGTAAATATAAGTGGCAGTGACCATCCTTTCAGTAAACCGTAGAATGTCCGCAATGTATGGTACAGTGGCATCATATTGCCCCTTGGGGTAATGAGGATTTGATATATGTGGACTAGAATACTAATTGTGGTATAAAATTAAAACTGTCCCGTATTTATCTGCGGATTATTCTTATTGGGCCGTACACAGAATTATGAAATGCAGGTGTTCTCCAGATCCAGACTTAATAAAATAAACGTCTTATTACACCTTGTAAGTCTCCTGCCAGATTTTACTGCGCTTGCCCATTTCAAGTAAATACAAATCGAAACGCAGACACCCGATGCTACGTTCCCTGCGCAATTCAGGGTCCGTCCTGGCCTACTGCCCACAATGGGCTGGATCCAGATTTAAGTGCGTGCTTGCAATGAGTTACTCCTGGGCTAAACCATGTTGATTGCATGGGGAGTCATATCATCTGTTGCAAACAGTATTAGAGATGAGAGGTGATGTTTCCTATCCCAAGTCTAAATAACAGTGTGATAGTAACGCTGGTCAGTATCTGTGTAATAATATAATAGTATTAGAGATGAGAAGAAGTGATAAATAACAGTGTAATAGTAAAGCTGGTCAGTATCTGTGTGCAGTAAGCAATTCAAAGATATATCCCTGCATGCAAAGAATACA
>WWET01000535.1:192689-203665 GCA_011038615.1 Limnodynastes dumerilii | reverse complement strand
AGCATCCTAGTCCACCCCACCCAATACATACAGTAGCGTAGTGTCAACCACCCGAAACACAGAGCATCCTAGTGACCACCGCCTGAAACATACAGCATCCTAGTTACCATCACCCAATACATACAGCAGTCTAGTGACCACCACACAATACATACAGCATCCTAGTGACCACCACCCAATACATACAGCATCCTTTTGACCACCACACAATACATACAGCATCCTAGTGACCACAACCCAATACATACAACATTCTAATCATCTCTTTTCTATACAGACATAATTTTAGCAACCACCACCCATGACAGTCAACATTCTAGTCTTCTTCAAATAAAATAGATGCCACCAGCCTACCGGGAAATTTCCCTGAAAGACCTGTGGCCAATCCGCTTCTATCTAGCAATCCACATGGAAGAATAGAATATACTGCCCTGCCACTCCCCTCTCTCCTGCTCTCCCTGTAAAACTTAAATGCTCTCCCTGCCCACCTTACAGAGCTTAGACAGGCATTGGGGATGCACTGCCCTGTTGCAGAACATGTGGCATGCACATAGCCAGATATTCATCCGAATTGCGTAATCCGCATGCAACGGTTGGGAGACTTTATTAAGTGTGGATTCAGCCGTTTGTGTGTCACTGAAGGATTGATCTAATCTACAGGAGCTTTTGGTGGTATAAAGTCTTTTGTACCATAGGATGTCATAATACTTATAGAAGAAAATGGGTCAACCTTCAATAAAAACTGCAATAATGTGTTTAAAATATTAATTAAAATGAGAAGCTGGAGGGATATTTGGTCACATTCCACATATTCAGGAGTGAATTATTGAAACATAATGATCTCCAAGATAATTCAGCAGCAAGCCGATCTCAGCCCAATGTATCCACATGAAATCACATTGTGCTGTAGCTATAGGTGGAATGTTGTGCTATGTATAATATACTAGTCGCTGGATTAGCCTGCAGAAATGCGCCGCTATCTATTCATATGATGGGTTGTCGCAGTTACTGACTGAGACATAATTGTTGCCTTCATGTTTCTAGCTGCTGCTATTGAGACATTATAATCTATGTTTAAACGTCTCTCAAGGTGTGGGGATACTACAACTCCCAGCATGCCCTAACAATTTAGGTCTTGCTGCTAGCTGACAGAGAATGATGGGTGGTTTCACTACACTTAGAGAGACACAGCATGCCCAGGACATGGATTTTGTGTTACTACACATGCGTAGTAGCTTTTTTACGCTATCTACATTCCATTTCTGTATGTAGATTATGGTCTATAGACCGCATGCATAGTAGCTCAATTCTGAAAACAACGTACATAAGACGATAACTACGTAACTGAATCCGGACCCTAGTGTTTTATATCTTATTAGTATCACAATGTACAGGGACAAAGTACACGACTTTGGACGTGACCCTTTGCAGTTATTGATGTTGTTTCACTGTGATAGCTGCTTGAGACTTTGTACAACTAATACTCTAAGTACTGTACTTTGGCTACACTTATTATTCTTTGTATGTTGTTTGTGTTTTTGTTGTAAAATAAAAAACACTGAAAAACTTTTTTATAAAAACACTTAGATAAAAATAACAAATGTAACCAGGATCAGGGGTAAATGATGATGGCACCAGCGTTTATTAAGCACATGGGCTGTAGGTTGTAGAGGGTAGTGGCCCAGCTTGTCAAATCAGGATGCAGACTACCAGGGTCCATAGTAACAAGTTGTTCTCCAGTGTGTCACTTTAGATTGGAAACCACTAGGGGGCACTATAGAAGGTGGTCTTTAAGCGTGTCACATCAGGATGGATAATGTCCAGGTCCGCTGTCAAAAGTCAGGATGGAGATGATCAGGGTCTGTTGTAGAAGGTGGTGGTCCACCGTGGTATATCAGGATGGGGATGGTCAGGGTCTGTTGTAGAAGGTGGTGGTCCATCATGTTATATCAGGATGGGGATGGTCAGGGTCTTCTGTGGATGGTGGTGGTCCATCGTGTCATATCAGCATGGGGATGGTCAGGGTCTGTTGTAGAAGGTGGTGGTCCACCGTGGTATATCAGGATGGGGATGGTCAGGGTCTGTTGTAGAAGGTGGTGGTCCATCATGTAATATCAGGATGGGGATGGTCAGGGTCTTTTGTAGGAGGTGATGGTCCATCGTGTTATATCAGGATGGGGATGGTCAGGGTCTGTTGTAGAAGGTGGTGGTCCATCGTGTTATATTAGGATGGGATGGTCAGGGTCTTCTGTGGATGGTGGTGGTCCATCATGTTATATCAGGATGGGGATGGTCAGGGTCTTCTGTGGATGGTGGTGGTTCATCGTGTTATATCAGGATGGGGATGGTCAGGGTCTGTTGTAGAAGGTGGTGGTCCATCGTGTTATATCATAATGGATTTGGCCAACGTTCACTGTAGAAGGTGATGGTTATATGTTAGATGGCAACTCCTGACCTGTTATTAATACAGACATCAGGAATATTTGATAGCATACATAGTTTTGTAACAGAACAGGATCCTGGTTAAAGAAACACATTTCATTTAGCTTCCGGCAAAAAACTGTATTTACCTTGTAGTTAAATTAGACATAAGCCTGGGACAGTACTGACCATGTGACACCACGAACGGGGCCAGTGGAGTAAAGATAACCATAGCAACCATTCAGATTCTGCAGACTGCCATTGTATTCTATTATACTGATTTAGGCTGCAATCTGGAATAAAAAAGATGGAAGAAAAATTTCTTGTTGGACATAAGAATTGTGTTTAGACATGCTCCCTCCCAGCTCTAAATCTGTGCCATGTAAGTCTCTCCGTGCACATCCCCCCCCCCTCCCTCTATAGAACACCATGGTTTTGCTTGGAACTTTGGCCCTGTGTGTTTTTATTTTACTGACACGCCGATCTACATTATGCCGGCTGCACATGTTGCCACCAATTTCATTTCATCTGGCAGATGCTTTCTAGAATGTGTGAATACACTGAGGATGTATTTGGGTAAAATATTTCTAACTCTCGGGATCCAATTTTAGCTCTTGGATATCAGATCTCTGCTCTGTGCCAAAAACAATGTTGCATTAATCCTAACAACAACATCCGGTGATAATATCTTGGCCAAGTGGTGGTGGTTCATCGTGTTATATCAGGATGGGGATGGTCAGGGTCTGTTGTAGAAGGTGGTGGTCCATTGTGTATATCATAATGGATTTGGCCAACGTTCACTGTAGAAGGTGATGGTTATATGTTAGATGGCAACTCCTGACCTGTTATTAATACAGACATCAGGAATATTTGATAGCATACATAGTTTTGTAACAGAACAGGATCCTGGTTAAAGAAACACATTTCATTTAGCTTCCGGCAAAAAACTGTATTTACCTTGTAGTTAAATTAGACATAAGCCTGGGACAGTACTGACCATGTGACACCACGAACGGGGCCAGTGGAGTAAAGATAACCATAGCAACCATTCAGATTCTGCAGACTGCCATTGTATTCTATTATACTGATTTAGGCTGCAATCTGGAATAAAAAAGATGGAAGAAAAATTTCTTGTTGGACATAAGAATTGTGTTTAGACATGCTCCCTCCCAGCTCTAAATCTGTGCCATGTAAGTCTCTCCGTGCACATCCCCCCCCCTCCCTCTATAGAACACCATGGTTTTGCTTGGAACTTTGGCCCTGTGTGTTTTTATTTTACTGACACGCCGATCTACATTATGCCGGCTGCACATGTTGCCACCAATTTCATTTCATCTGGCAGATGCTTTCTAGAATGTGTGAATACACTGAGGATGTATTTGGGTAAAATATTTCTAACTCTCGGGATCCAATTTTAGCTCTTGGATATCAGATCTCTGCTCTGTGCCAAAAACAATGTTGCATTAATCCTAACAACAACATCCGGTGATAATATCTTGGCCAAGTTTCCACGCCATTTCACCGACACACATCGCTGGATTTTCAGAACTATGTACATCTTCTTGTCCTACATGTTTATGCTAAACTTCAGCATGACCTTTATATTGGGCACAAGAGGCCCGATGTGATGTGTCTTTACATGATTTTCTATGCGCTCAGTCACGGCCGATTCAGATCTAAATGCAACGCCAGCTGCAGCGGCTTGTGTTCTAAAGAGCTTGTTTAGGGAGGCAAAGGGTGGAGGGGGGTAGTCAATATACAGTAAGGACGGGGCCAAATAAGTGACCCCGATCCAGAGTCAATCACAGACGTAACAAAGGACTGATTACATTGCAACATTTGCACCAGCCTCAGGTCATGTCTAAGTCCAGAGGGTGACCTTCCGTGGCCTATTTAAGACCCTTGCGCAAGCATGTGACACGAATTGCAACAGATCAGAAATGAGCTGCTGAAGTATTCTGTATGTTTCATCATTTCCACATACAGTAAGTATTTAATTAAAAATATAAAATATTGTTTGCAATTATATTCTGACATTTGAATTCAGAGCCTCCATTTGCAGGCAGCATCACACTGCACTACCCTGCTCATGCACAGCATATTTGGCCACGTAGCTGCATTGCGCATAGCCCATACGGGTGTGCCGTTATTGCTTCCAATCTAAAGGCATTGCTGTGCACGCTTTCCGATCGCAATCAGCCCGTCCCACCAGCTTCAGCGCACACGCTGCCTTTTTATTCACGGTTGCCTCTGGATAAAGCCCAAGATGTCTTCAAGGTCTGCACTGGCCTCTTCCTCCTACTGATGCATGGTCGTCTTGTTCCAAAGCCACTCAGTGTTTGCATGTTTCCCACATAGAAGTGAAAGGGCGGCAGTCATTCGTAGACCTTTCTATCATCTCCCCAATCTAAACTGGCATTTTACTGTCCAGCAGACTCATTTGTGTGCTCATTGCTCTGAAAGGTCTGTGTGTTCTTTGTGTAAGACATAGAGCTGCACTGAACAGCGCTGCGGCTCAACAAGGTTCACAAGAGGAGTAACTTGCAGAAGAATTTTCATTTTAAACAAATCCCCAAAAAATACACAAAGTGGATGTGAAACAACCTTTCATTTTCTGCTGCTCGTGCAGCAATCCAACATCGGCTTATTCTTATACAAACCCTTTCAGGAGCGGCCATTCTACAATATATCATTATCTCCTCTCTCTCTACGTGACACACACTATGGCTGCTGGATATAAGAAAAGACCTTCAATCCACTGATAAAGTCTTAAACACGGAGCAAAGAGAATCCAACGTTTCCTTTACTGTCCATAACTAGGTTTATTTACTGGATTGCTGCTTTGGTCATAAATACAGTAATCTTTGTCCAATTGTAAATGGCAGTCCCTGCTTTTCATCATGTAATGGCTGTCACATATTGTCTGGTGTCTACAGTGATGCCATTCCTGCGTCTAGCCTCAGATAATAACGTTATAATATCAGCCAGGTTGTAAAGGACAGCTGCATTCTCATCACACTACTCTCCTAATGCTGCATCTGGTGATGGATACTCCAGTCCCCTGCGGTCTCCTCTAGCAGTGGGATTCCTGTGTTACCCAGGTGTTTCCATCTCCTGGCGTCCTGGTTCCCCCACTGTTCTGACCCGTGTTACTGGGTACAGACTTGCCCCTTCTCCCCATTATACATGTCTGGTTTTTATATATATTTGCAGTATGATTTTAATCAAAGGTGTATCTTTGGGCCTGATCCAGACCTACGTTTGTGTGCGTTTTTACAATGGTCGTGAGTGTAAATATGGCCATTTGTACTTACTGTGCATGCGAAATTCTGAGCGTATGGGCCTTGAGCGTACCACCTTCGTAACTACGGTTGAGGGTGTGTGTCTGGCATACGATTTTTGGAAATACGAGGGCGGGGTGATGCATGTATATCGTACAGTATGGGTGTGCTAAGCGCCGTAACTACGCAAGGAGCTTATGGCCGCCCACGGTTACGATCAGAAAAGTTAGGGTAGGGTTTACTGGACGTAACGCGGCAAGAGTAAGTACGACCAAGGGGAGTTCAACGTAGGTACGCTGGCGTAAATACGCTACGCACATGAGCGTAGGTCTGGATCAGGCCCTTTGTGTATTATTAATTTGTTACCTTTTTAACACTGATTCAATTCCATTTCTCTATTTCCCCACACTTGGGAGCTTTTTATGGAAGAAGCAACAATCTTTTGAGCGTTCCTCTAGACCTAATCAGCCATTGCTTTATCCAAATCACAGAGACATTTACTTGGACTTTTGAGAACTTGTAGAGTGGGCTTGTAGTAAGGTCTCTTATTCCCCTATTTTTCATGTAAGGGAACCACAGTTTTTAGCCTCCCCTTCTCGTCTTATCAGTTGTGTTTTTATTAGGTAGCTTTGTAGACCTTCTGGAGGCAGGAGAGACCGCAGTGGTTTTAGAAATAGCGCAATTGTTCCCCTACCTCTATTTTCTAGCCACCTAAACTAGACCTCAAAAAGGGACGTGTCTTATACAAACGTTTTGTGGCTTCACAGATACGTGGCTGTGAGGTCTTTACAAGGATCTGTTCTGTCACTCTTAGAGGTATGAAACTACTGACCAATGGCAAGGCTAACGCTGCTAACGCTCTTTTACCATCATTCCACAAGTTAGGCAAAGGACAGCCAGAGGGGAGAATCACCCTTGATTTGTATCCCAGCCACAAATACATGACATTATCTTTGCGAGATGCTGCCTTTAGTACGGTCATGCTGGTGTGCGGACATGCGCATCGCCATCAAACACAAGGCAGTAATTACCCGGCATCCATCATTGTCAGATGTGCCATTGTGTGAAAGTGAGGATCTGCCAGCTTAGTAAATGTGTAATGTTACTGGCAGCTTGAAGCTCATCAGTGTGATGCTGTTTGATAAACCGGTCACATTGTAGAGAGTTTTCTCTCTGCCTGGTAAAGAGGTCAGCTGTCTGATTGCGCTGCTTTATCTTTGCTGGAGGGTCTCTCCAGCACGCACTGCATGCTACCTGCCAAGACGAGGATGCCCAAAGTGTTCTCTCTCTGCCCATGAAACCAGCTCACAGTGCTCAGCCTGCCCGCTCGCCTCGAGGGTATCAGAGACCTGGATCTCTCAGTGCCATCGAGCATAATATAATATGCCGGCTACATATGTATAGGTCAAAAACAAACTCATTTCTCAATGTATTTTCTGGTAAATGAGCGATCTCGGTTGAAGATTTATTTGTTGATTGATTTTTTTGCAGAGCTGTTTTCAGGATTTATTTGCCACCGTTTCCCTGCCCAGTTGAGCTTATAATTTCTCTTTTATGTACCTCCCAGCTACATCTGCATTCAGGGGCTGGCTGGGCTACAGACATCTACTCCTGTTGCCTTCAGCCGATTGAGTAGCACATGTGGGGGGAGTTTATCAGCCTCAGGGCCTGATTCAATTGCCGGCGATGACGGTAAAAAGTACGCACTGCGCTTTTTCCCGTCATATATACGGTATGAAAGATGGGCAAATTTTTATACACACCTCTATAAGACGGGCAGACAAAATGCGGGCCCAAAAAAATTAGCAGGATTAGCTTTGCACGGCAAAATACGCCCGTGCGAAGCTAATTGAATCACGCCCTCTGTCTACCAGATTATTGGTCAGTGCAATGTCCAAAGGGTTTAGTATGAGTAATGCTAAGCTCTGGTTTAGCCCTGGGCGTGGGACCATGCATTTCTAGGGTTATTTGTGAGCATTGACCAATTCTGGAGGCCCAAAATTGGTCATGTGGGTGTTTGTGAGTCATGTGAGGCCCAGAAGTGAATCATGTGAGCGTTTGTGAGTCATGTGAGGCCCAGAAGTGATTCATGTGAGTGTTTTGCCAGCTGACGTGAGGCTTCTCTGTGCGCTTTTGTCCTGCACATGCTCAGACCTGATGAGCTCGCACTAACGACAAATTAAGAACCAAACGCAACTTGAGCTGTAGCGGCTTGCGTTTTGAGGGGCGTGGTGAAGGAGGGAAGAGGCGGAGTGAACGTAGTCGTGTACAGTAAGGGGCGGGGCCCAAGGAAGTGCTCCTGATCTGGAGCCGGACACGGACGTAACAAAGGGCTGTTTACATCACAACATTTGCACCAGCCGCAGGTCATGTCTCAGTGCAGAGGGTGACTTTCTGCAACCAATTTCTTATTCTTAGGATGTGACACTTCAAACGCTCCAAAAGGGTCAAAAATCGCTGTGAAAGCACTGTGCACGTCACATAATGTCTGCACACAGAAGAATTATTTTCATGCTTTTTATTAAATATGTTGTTTCTTGTTACTTCCAGACAGAGGCGCTCACAATAACCATTATCCTTTATTTACAGTCAGCCTTACACTGTACTATCCTACTCCTGTGCAGTATATTAGGACATGGAGCCACATCGCGTTTCGTTGGAGACAGAATACCAGGAGCAAGACTTAGAATAACGGAGATGTCAGGACATGTGCAGAGCATTGAGGCTATTCTGCACATCCTGAACCCTAAAACTGATACTGGAGCTATTTCCCTGTGCTCCTCAATAGAAGTTCCATTCCTTCCTGCAGAGCGATCGATCCGATTATCGCGTCAGTGGGGTTTTAGACCTTTATATTACTGCACTTTGATACACTGGTCCATACCCCACGCTACATTATAATCAGCTGATTGGCCTTATTATGTCACGGTGTGTGGGCAGAGAGGCGCTCGTTCTGAGTGCCTGGACTGATCGGGAGTCCATCACTAGACTAAGGAGTGACCCTGTGTCATGGCTTATACTCAGTAGTGGTACTTAGCGTGAGGGACAGGCATCCCTATCCTCTATCCCTAAATTCATACCACAGACGTATTGACTGCAGACTTCGCATTGCGCCCAGCGTCAGTATGTCACATGGGTACTCAGGGCTCAGCCATTGCTTCCTCTAACCAGCACTTATTCATAATGCACTAATGTGTCTGAAAGTTTCTTCTCCTTTATCTCCTCCATACATTCCACTTTCCTATCTGTGGAGGGTTTGCGGCCCTGCTCGGAATACAAAGTAAATAAGTTCTGCAGTAATCAGTTACTGTTTTTTTTTTTCTCCTTCTCGGCCGATACTGTCAATTAATGTAGATGATATACCGTGTCCTCCTCATTCCCCGTCAGTATCAACAATGAGCTTGTATGTCATGCAAGCGCTATTATTTATATGTCTCGTAATGGGACAGCACTTCAATGCTAGCAGAAGACGGTTGTGGATTACCTAATAGCTATCTAGATTTCTAAAAACCCTTCATGGCTGCAATTGCCAGGGCCGATGAATGATAATTAGAGGACCCGGTCAATCCGCTGGAACTGACTCTACATTAATATGAAAACTGTGTTGATAAAAGGAGTTAGAATTGAAATAAAAAAAATATAAATATATATCAAGAGCATTTCAAAGCATTTTAATTGATTTTCACCTGTTATCTGTCTCCTTTGATAGTGATTAATAACGTGCAAGTGTTCAGATCTTCACAGTGAGAGAGGTGTATCGTGGGTGACTCTGGAGATCTTCTCATTGATTTATATTACAGAATAACATGGAGGCCATAATCCAGGGTTGCACACAAATCATAGCATAGCTTGTTGTACTTGCTAGCAGCAATTTTGGGCATTGTACATATGCAGCGGTACCTCTGGATGGCTTTCCAGTACGGGTTTTTTTTTTGTGTACGGGCGCTAAAACAGACAAGCTCATTGCAGCTTTGTGCCTACTTGTGTTGTGCAAGTGCAGGGTACTTGCACTGTAAGGTATAATATAAATAGAAGTTATAAATAGTGAAAGGACTTTAATAGCAACATAATCACATTACAATAATAGAAATTCATGTTTTCTTAAAAAAAATTCTGAAAATTAATTAAAAAAAAACATTTTATTGGGATCTGTATATATTACAAACTGCATAATACACAGAAAGCTATTTGCTAACTGTAGAAGTGTGTTTGTAGTGTGCAATAAGTGTAAGCCCCCTGGACTTAACCTGTGGCTGTTGCAAATGTTTTGATGTAAGCGGAGCTTTTCCTAGGCTGTGTCCAAATCAGTATTGTGTATAATTGCTTCAGGACACAAGCCACATCCCACCCCCCGAGGTGTTGTCATGCACCGAACTCAGCACCAGTCCATAAATGTACCATGCCGGACCAGAGGTGCGGAGTCTAATCGCAAGCCTGGTGTTCACCAGGGCCCCTGATGGTATGGATGGTCTTGGCTGCAGGCAAGCGGTAGGTCATGGCCCTCTGGACAAGGGCACAGATGGCAAGATGGGGAACAGGATCTGAGGGCTGGCAGGAGGTAGTGTAGGAATGGATACAGAGACTGGATACTGCGGTGAGCAGTGGACACTGGAAGTGGAGACAGGAGACAGGCAGGAACCAGACACAATGGAACACGGGAACCAAGGACCAGATAACTGTGACCAAGGACCGGATAACTGGACTGAGTGGAAGTAAGGAAAATCAGGCGCTGGATAGGTGAAGGGGAAATGGATATTTCCCCCTCACCTATCCAGCACCCTATTTTCCTTACATTCACTCAGTCTTGTTCATTTCTGGTGGGGTCAGGTGATACCCCTCTAGGATTTTGGGCAGCCTCCACCACAGATTTCTACCATTAGTATAGCCTTATTTATTTTAATTAGCGCCTCCAGTACACCATATACCTTTTCAGTGACCAGATAACAGGAGCCAAGAGCTAGAGAGACAGGACCTGGAACCAGGCAGCCATAACCCTCGAGAGGATTCGAGTANTTCCCCCTCACCTATCCAGCGCCCAATTTTCCTTACTTCCACTCAGTCTTGTTAATTTCTGGTGGGGTTAGGTGATACCCACCTAGGATTTTGGGCAGCTCCCCCCACAGATTTCTATGTATAGCCCTATTTATTTTAATTAGCGCTCTCTAGTACACCATATACCTTTTCAGTGACCGGATAACAGGAGCCAAGAGCTAGAGAGACAGGACCTGGAACCAGGCAGCCAGAACCCTCAAGAGGATTTGAGGATGCAATATC
>WWET01000535.1:178429-192660 GCA_011038615.1 Limnodynastes dumerilii | reverse complement strand
AGCAGGAAAGGAAACCTGTTGCTCTGACAGGGAAGTGATGTCAGAGAGGGATTTAATTAGGGCAGCTGATGAGTAAGCTCCAGAAAGAGAAGGAGCCACACCTGTGGGATAATGACGTAGCAGAGAATGAATACCAGGATGTGCATGGAAATAAACGAAGGTCATGTGATCAGCAAAGGGAAACAAAAGCTATAAGGTGCAGTGAAAAGTACCGTGATCATGACAGTTGTGGTCAGATCTTTATGTGGCATGATTGCAAGCTCTTGGTTTCTGAGTCAGTTGCCTTACGCTCACTTCTGGATCGGACCTGGTGCTGAGCTTTAAATAAGTTGTAATAGATTTCTACCGTGCATTGCCAGAAACAACACCATTTCTACATGCTGTTTGTGTGGGCCTGTAAGGTGGTGAATAGGGAAGGGATGGGGGAAAGCAGACCTGGACATCTGAAACATACAGCATCCTAGTCACTACTATTTAATACATACAGCATCCTAGTGATCAAGACCCAATACATAGAGTATCCTATTGACCAGCACTCAATACATACAGTATCCTAGTAACCAGCACCCAATACATACAGCATCCTAGTGACCAGCACCCAATACATACAGCATACTAGTAACCACCACTCAATACATGCAACATCCTAATGATCACCTATGACAGTCATAGTTTTCTTCAAATAAAAAAGGACTGCTACCGACCTCCCAGGTAAGTCCTATGAAAAATCCGCCCCTGTGCGGGGGTCTGTAACTACACTTGTATGAGGTGAGTGATCTGCCCTGTCACTCCCCTCTATTGTGCGGCATTATGGACACTTCTGTGTTTATAACTCAACTTTAAAGCTTACCACATGGATTTGTGTCCGTACAAGCACAATCTGCCTCCATTGTGGGGCTTTGCCCTGCGAAAGGCAAACTCCGCCCCTGACGCACCGATCTCCATGAGGACCATGTTACAGGCAAGGGGGCCTTACACAAGTGGCTTGCATAAGTCCTCTTGCGGTCTTACCTGTAAATCCAGCCCATTTTAAACAAGACATAGCCAACAGTACATAGGTCATCTATCATGGCTACAGTCGCACATATTGCACACAGGACATAGCAGCTCAAAGTAACAAGCTCTGACAGGTGTAATTCAGTAAAGTCATGAAAGCCTGACAACAGTGATCCGCACTGGGTGCACACTACATAAATCCTCCTGGATGCCATACATTTAAACGATTTGATAAATGACTGAAAGACCCGATGAGCTTACCGATTCATGCACACACACTACATGTGATTTACCGGCAGCTCAGTGACTGTTTCTTCCCATCTGTCCTGATTTTCTTCCATTGTTTTATTGGTAAAATCAGTATGTTTAAAAGATCCAGTTAAACAAAGCCAAATACTCCAATACAACAAAGCATGATTGTTACAGGGTGCACATTAACACAATGGGGCTGATGGTGAGGAGCGCACAGCCACGCCCCATCGAGCAGCAGTGGAGGAGGAGGGACTTAGTCAACGTACAGTAAGGATGTACCCAAGCAAGTGCACCCGATCCAGATCATAGAAGCAAAAAAGACTGTTGACGTCAATACGATTGCAGGTCATGTATTCATTCATAGGGCTGAATCTGCACAACCTATTTCTGACTGGTGCATTAGAATTTCAGACTTCAATTGCAATGCAGAAAAAATTGGAAATCAGTGCTCCAGTATTGCACTATTGTCATATTTCATAAATACAGTAATAAAAAAATTCATTTGGTGTGATTTTTTTTTTATTTAAACATTTTTTGTATTGTTTTAGTGTGTCCACGTCTGCTCCTTATTCTAACCTTTCTCCTACATAGTATACTGTGCAGACCTTTCCTGTTGTATGACATTTGGTGACGTAGCTGCAAGGGGCTTGGCTGTTTTGCCCCCGTTCGCTGTGTGCTGTTATTGCACTTCTGTCCTGATGTTCTTGCACCTCTTGATTGGGTCCAATTTCATTCCTAACACTTGTTTATTGTTTGATTGGAACAATAATCATATGACAAGGCTGTAGTGTGTACCCAGCTATTTCCGTAATAAAAACATGCGGGTCACTGCTGCGAACAGCCCTATTTCAAAATAGCCGCTCTCTTCCAACCCGTTCCAAGCGGCCTGGGAATTCCATTGCTTTTGCCTCACAGAGGCAAAGCAATCAATCAATCAATCAATCACTGGAACACTGAAGACAGAGCTCTGAATGGTAAGTCTAAATATTACCTCAAGCCTTTCCCTAACCTTCCCTTTCCATGACCCTAAGCCTTCCTTGCAGCCTGACTCTAAGACTCCCCTCTCTGCAGCCTAACTCAAGATGCCCCTCCCTGCAGCCTAACCCCAAGACTCCCCTCCCTGTTCCTTAACCCTAATACTCCCTTCCTCCCAGCATAACCCTAAGACTCCCCTCCCTGTAGCCTAACCCTAAGACTCTCCTCCCTATAGCCTAACCCTAAGACTCCCTTCCCTGCAGGCTGACCCTAACCCTCCTCTTCTATTAGCCTAACTCTAAGCCTCTCTTCCCCAGAGCAAAATGTCCCCTTAGAGTGTTACTCACCTCTCTGGCAGCTTCCAGTGCAACGGGTCTGGTGGCTTGCAAATAATGAATGGGTAAGTATGCTGAGCAGCATATTTACCCATTCAAAAAGAAAAAATCCAAAAAGACTACCTTTTCGAAATAGAGACAGCTGAAAATCAGTTTTTGGCTGTCTCTACTCCTAAAAGACAGCATTCGTAGAGATGACGAGCACCGATAATAAAAGCCAGAGCAGACTGGATGAACCCGGGGTTCTGTGTCTCTATGGATGTTCCTCTGAAAGGACAGAATAAATGTCGCTCTCTCCTCTTACAGAAGTTAATGTATGGTGCTCACACAGAAACTATTCTCCTCCATCTCCTTACATGTAACTGTAAATGATGTTGGTATTTGTTAGTGAGAAATGTCGTATGTTTTTTTTTTGCGCTGTGAAAGCCGCGGAATTAGTGGGAGATCGTCAGTCTCGCTGGGAACACTAAATAGGCCTAAGATGCGAAATTACGATTTTGTTTTGTGTTTTTGTCAATAAGCCGTATTCAGCTGCATCTGGAGACATACGTCACCCGGTCTAAAGAAACGCTTCCTAATTGGCAGCTGATTAAAGCTTGAGGAAAGGTTTTTTTCCCCCCAGATTTTTTAGCACCTTATTGTCAGCTCTGTCTGAATGATATCAATCAGTTTTCAATCCTCAGCAGAGAGGTTTTAATTAAAGCATTTTGTTTTGAGCATTAAGCAGACAGAGTACTTTTCTTAAAGATGATTTCGGCGGCCCCAGAACGTGTGCTGTGAATGTATAGCAGGAGAGGAAGAGCAAGATTCAGGGTTCTAGCAATCCTGTGTTGTGATTTTGTTTCTCCTTCTCTTGACTTTGACTCTGAGCAACTGCTATGCAGTCATTTATTCTGTCAATCAATAACCACAATTAAATGCACAGCAATAAAGTCTTTCCAGTCATACAGCACAAACTTCCATGGGAAAGGAAAGCTGGAGGATCGTCACATTATAGCACGTTTCACCTTCCTACCTCCCATCCAGACCTATATGTCCTGACTCTCTCACCCCCCTGGTGGAGGCGGTGGGTCACTGCATAGGACGTGCTTATAAGTTTCGGGAATGCTTCTATGGGGTGTATGGTGTCATAGGTAGAGGGGAGATGCATTGGTCTGGTCGGAGGGGACTTGCTAGCGGACAGAGGCCTAGGACCAGATCCTGATTGTGGTCTGGCAGGCCACACGGAAGAGAAGAGTGAACTGTCACTCTCCTCTCTCACGTGGACTTTAGGTGACTTCCGATGTTCCGTACAACTGCTGCACATAACCCCTAAAACCCACCCCTGCTGTATAATTTAAATGCCCCGTGCACCTTATGGAGTTTTGGTGGGCGGAGGGAATGCACCCCCCTGTTGGACAGATCTCCAGATGTCCGGAACAATGTTCCGTGCCCCCAGAGATCTGTTGTGGAACATCTAGCATGCACTCCGGCTGCCGTGTGGGGCTATGGATCCGGTCCCATGTTCTTAAACTTTGTTTTGGTATCTCGTAATTAGACAAATATGTTGGGTATGAATGTGGGCTCGGTCCTTGACCTATGGAACCCTACAAGAAAAAAATATAAATAAAAACTTGAAGCTAGAAAGGATCTGTGATCACTGCTGATTATCTGCAAATCTCTGGAACATCTCGTGGACAGCCGGGACAGGTAAGTAATTGCCATCCAGAAATGACATTCAAGTGTGACTTTTTACTGACACTCTGCTCCCATGGGAAAAAAGATGCCTCAGTGAAGGACAATCACTTTCTATGACACTGAATAAAGATTACTCCGCTTGCTAGACAGAGCCATTGGACTTGTGCTGATGTGTGGTATCTTAGTAGCCAACAGAGTAGAGGAATCCCACTTTGTGAGAATAAAGTTGTCTTTAAACGGCATAGGACCCATTTACGCACCAGACCGCCAGACACGCCTTAATGAAATATACACGCGGACACAGATAGCTGCGTTTAAAAGGGAACATGGTTTATTAATTATATAATTAGATGACATGCTGTGTCATCCAGCAATGAATGGGTGGCCCAAATAGCAAAATTGGGGGGGTTCAGCACTTACTTAACTAAACTCAAACCTTGGTGCTCACATCAAACGGGCATACACACCAACCCAATCATAATGCTCACCTCGGAACCTGGCATACCTAATGAACCCATTAACATTCCCTCAAGTAACCTTGGCTGACCCCACCACTGCTGCCGCCAAACCGTGCTCCGTGTAAATGGGGAAAGAAAGAAACGTTAATGAAATCACTAAACTTTACGGTAGAGAGAAATCTCGATGAGAAGAAGGAAGCCCCTCCCCTACAGACCCCTAATATCACCTACCTAACCACCCCCCCTTTCCTAACCACCCAGTCCTAAATCATAACAAAATACATCACTAAGGGCCTGATCCAGACCTACGCCCACCGCTAGGATGGCGGGCGTAAGCGTAAGATCGGCTGAAAAGCCGATCTGCGCATGCGCCAGGCAGATGTTGCCCAGCGTAGCTACGGCAACGCCCAATCAACGATCGGGCGTCTGTTGGAACAGCGTAGGGACGCTGAAGGGGGCTTCTTCCTAGCGTCCCTACGTTAAGGTTAGTGAAGGTGGGCGGGGGGAGGTAATATAGTGAGGGAGGGCTTAGCGGTAGTATGCTCGTGTGCGAGCGTATTACCCATTGCTTACGCCGGCTGAATTTAGGGTAGCCTTCAACCGGCGTAAGCAATGGGAAATACGCCCGCACAGGGGGAGTGTCAGGGAGAGTGGACGCCGATACGCTGTGCTTTAGTAAGCACAGCGCATTGGCGTAGGTCTGGATCAGGCCCTATGTCCCTACCCACCCAATCCTAGCTACCCCCAGTTAAACTATTAATCCCTTTCTTTCCTGGTGCTAAAATAGGTCCCTGCCTGCCATTTATCTTCACTGCAGCCCTATGGGGTCTTAGTTTGTATTTCCCTGTGAAAGCACAACATGTGTATCCTCAGTGACAATACAGGTAGAAAAACTGGGAAGTGCATTTTAATGGAAAACATGCTTGAGAGCCATCCCAGTTTACAATGTTCTATAGTTACGAGCCTGTAAGGTAAAATCAGGCCCTTTTTATATTTTCAGTGCTTTATCCTGCTGTTTTCATGCAAAGAAATGCATCAATGATTCTGTTTAACAAAAAAATGCATGGAAAACATTTCTATACTTCTAAATACTGTCATTTCCATTATTCATAATGGACATTAGATATATGCACAGAAATGATGATTTCCCTTCAGTTGTTTTGCTGATAAAACCTCTCTCATCCTTTATTAAAGAACATATTTAGAGGACTTTTCGCTGCCAATGTGTTGAGATTAGTTCTCGCCCGAGTGTTCTGCATGCGAGGGGTAACGTCGCAGGTTTAATTATAGGTGTGAGCATCACGATTGTTGACAGTGTAACGGTGACACGCTGTGTGAAGTGTTAGAGTGGGACGTCGGATAATTGTTGTACAGGGTCTATATTTACCTATCCATCTGTTCTCACAAGATGTCTGCCACATGGTATTTTTGGAGCAGGTACTTTTCTAACCAGCACAATACATTTTTCAAGGTCTGATCTGAAATCAAATGAAAGCGCTGTCTGATCGGTCTTTCAATCCTCCTTTATTGTACCATTCTCAAGGTCTGGGGGGAATTTAACAGAGGACCGTTACCGGATAATTCAGAGGTTTTACACATCAATGCCAATGAGCGTAATTGGAGTTAATGTTCAATTTTACATAATAGCGTGTTACATAATCACGCTCTGTAAATGGACATATCACTGTTAGTAAGGAAATGATTCTGTGTTGTTGGCAGGATCATAGTTCTTGTTGATCTATAATTATTATTGCTAACAGAATATGAAACATAGAAACATAAAACCAAGTCCCGTATCTCAGATTTCTGTAATACTTTCAGTACATTTAAATGTTCTTCTCCTAACATAAGTGCAGACACCTAAAAAAAGAAACCATGGACCGTATGTAAACGGAGACTCTCATTGTGGACATTAACTTGAAATATCCCTCCGGAAGATCTCGTATGAGGGCGGGGTTTAATCACACACGTTATGCAGATTGTGTCATTATGCCCCACCCCTTCCCATCACTACTGTAATTCATAGTCTCCCGGGGTTGGGTGGGCTTGATGACGAAAATCACGTCATCAAGTTCCGCTTATCCCTAGCTATACTAGGGTCTGTGTCTGATGCAGGAGATATGACGGCTATCCCGGGATACCAGAACTGCCAGAACTGACCATGGGGCAACCTCAACTCTACGTGTGTAGTAACGTGCGTATTTTCCTTCCGTACGTGCGTACATGACAAACCGCACCCATATTAGTCCATGTAATTGCCTCCCTCCACCCACTTTCACCACTTTCCAACTACGCATGTACGGAATTCAACCACGCCCCTACGCACCGTTCCTATAATATGCACGTAAAAAATAGCAAAAGCGGATCTGTGAATACGGCCCTGAATCAGTATCAGGGAGATTGCCAGTACTTCAGGGAGTCAGGGAAAAATCATACACACTTCAGGGAGTCAGGGAAATCATACACTCTTCAGGGAGTCAGGGAAATCATACACTCTTCAGGGAGTCAGGGACATCACCCACTGGACATCCCCCTTTCCAAAGGTTTCCGTTTCGGACATCCCCCTTTCCAAAGGTTCCGGTTTCGGACATCCCCCTTTCCAAAGGTTTCCGTTTCGGACATCCCCCTTTCCAAAGGTTTCCGTTTCGGACATCCCCCTTTCCAAAGGTTTCCGTTTCGGACATCCCCCTTTCCAAAGGTTTCCGTTTCGGACATCCCCCTTTCCAAAGGTTTCCGTTTCGGACATCCCCCTTTCCAAAGGTTTCCGTTTCGGACATCCCCCTTTCCAAAGGTTTCCGTTTCGGACATCCCCCTTTCCAAAGGTTTCCGTTTCGGACATCCCCCTTTCCAAAGGTTCCGGTTTCGGACATCCCCCTTTCCAAAGGTTTCCGTTTCGGACATCCCCCTTTCCAAAGGTTTCCGTTTCGGACATCCCCCTTTCCAAAGGTTTCCGTTTCGGACATCCCCCTTTCCAAAGGTTTCCGTTTCGGACATCCCCCTTTCCAAAGGTTTCCGTTTCGGACATCCCCCTTTCCAAAGGTTTCCGTTTCGGACATCCCCCTTTCCAAAGGTTTCCGTTTCGGACATCCCCCTTTCCAAAGGTTTCCGTTTCGGACATCCCCCTTTCCAAAGGTTCCGGTTTCGGACATCCCCCTTTCCAAAGGTTTCCGTTTCGGACATCCCCCTTTCCAAAGGTTTCCGTTTCGGACATCCCCCTTTCCAAAGGTTTCCGTTTCGGACATCCCCCTTTCCAAAGGTTTCCGTTTCGGACATCCCCCTTTCCAAAGGTTTCCGTTTCGGACATCCCCCTTTCCAAAGGTTTCCGTTTCGGACATCCCCCTTTCCAAAGGTTTCCGTTTCGGACATCCCCCTTTCCAAAGGTTTCCGTTTCAGACATCCCCCTTTCCAAAGGTTCCGGTTTCGGACATCCCCCTTTCCAAAGGTTCCGGTTTCGGACATCCCCCTTTCCAAAGGTTTCCGTTTCGGACATCCCCCTTTCCAAAGGTTCCAGGTTTTTCACAGGTTTTGGCCATTTTTCTTTTCATGGTTCCAGTTTCGGACATTTTCTTTCCAATGTTCTGTACACAGGTCTGTTAGTCTACACGGATATATGTCCGTCAGAATGCAAATCCGTGCGGAAGTGCCTATTGCCGCCCCCTCAACCTCATCTACATGCCTATCCCTGCCTTCCCTTTGGGAACTAGGCATGCAGATTTAGAGGAACACCCCTTCGGACGGATCTCCTAGCATAGACATTTGGATCATGGCCTGTGTCTGTGTCCGATCAGTGAACGCTGCTGGTATTTCAGTGCTGGCGTGTTCACTGTCAAAAGTCACCACATCGGCCAGCAAATCACATCCCAGTATTACATTTTGGGCACAAGGCTCCTGGTAAAAGTCTTGTGAGGTGAAAGACGTGAAGTTCAATTAGATTATTGAGACAAACTTTTCCTAAAATGATTGCAATGTTCAGAAAGCTACCTAAACTCCTGAGGCTTATAATATATATAATATAGAAGCCCAGTAATGCTTGTTATGTAGTATATAAATATGTCATATTGCAGCTCTAAGTATTCTCTGTACAGAGGGGGCATTATGATAATTGTGTATTATTTTAGGTCTTTTCTGGTTGTTGGAGGGCGGCTAGATTCATCATTGTGATTATCCTGAAAGTACAGCCACTGTCCTGGAGATGAGTTATATAAACACTGTGATTTGCAGCTTTTAGCTTCTGCAATGAAAACCTGATCGGAATTGAAACTTCACACTTCAGTTCCATCTTATTTCAGACACAATTATTGCACATAATATGTTTTCCTGCTGCTTAAATCCCTTTGCAAATGGAGAATTGCCTTGGTCAGGAGCCGGCGCCGTCCTTTAATAATACATCCTTGCTGTATCTTGTAGCACAAGCTGATCTCCCGCCCTGCTAGCTGAGGCTGGCGATGGGTTCTCCTAATGTAGAGGAACACGGGAAAGATAATTAGGTGGCGGGTTGTGCTCTGTAGGGATGGATGGAGGGGGCTTCAATCTAGAAAGATAACTCCAAGTCTGGTATCCAATTGCACAGGAAGAAATTCATTTAATGGCGATGCTGAGAATGATTTAGAAAGGTGAGATTTACAAGCATGTTAATAAGTGTTCTCAGCCCAGGAGATATACTGTCTGCAGGCTAATAGGATACACAGTCACACTACGTGTGGAGTGCTTGTAAATCTCAGGCAATTTCATCTTACTCTTTGTGCTCTGGAATTATGCAGTCGCTCTGTTGCCAAAATGCCTTTTATGTTGAGTGGTCAGAGCCGGGGATTCGATACAGTGACAGCTATAAATGTGTGGAAGGGAACTATAAACTAAAGCGTTCTGTGTACAGAGGAGGCCATTTAAACATATAGGGGGGGGGGGGTACTACAAATATCCCTCCTATATGAATGAAAATGGCAGACAGTGTGATGGTTGGTGCCAGCTCAAATATTTGGGGTGCTCAGGCCCCGGGAGCTGGATATTATGCTCAGATCAGGCAGGAGATTAAGGGAGATAAACAGGCTGGAATGTCTGTCCAGGGGCAAGTGATGTGGCTGCCCCGGAGGAGAGGATGGCCTATGGTAGCCCTGCACTGTGAGCAATCTGTCAGAGGCTGACACTTTAAACAGTGCACAACACTCTATGTATGAGTATTATGGTGTAGCACCCAGCACTCATACACTCTGTTTTAAGCTGTCAGCTTCTATCATGCAGAAGGTCCTGTCCCTCCCCAGTCCTGGCTGCGCCTAGTCTCACCCATCCAGACTCAGGCCCCACCTTCACGCTGTAGGGCCTGACTCTCACCTTCTGTCTCTGTGTCTTCGTATAGGAGGATGGAGACGGGACACTGAACTGAGGAAGCAGCCTGTGGGTGCAGCAGATGAGGCAGAAGGTGCAGTAGTACAGGGAGAACACCAGATTTTTACATGGGGCTAGATTTACTAAACTTTTCAAAAGGAAAAATGGAGATGTTGCCCATAGCAACCAGTCTAGCTCTCACTTTCCTATTACACACTAGAGAATGTCTGTCGTAATCGGATTGGTTGCTATGGGCAACATCTCCATTTTTCCTTTTGAGAAGTTTAGTAAATGTAGCGCATTGATTGTCTCTGCTGTATTATGGAGGTTCTGTAATTGTATCCATGTTGGAATGTTTGATAGTAAATGCACATATCACAAATGTAGCATTATTTACCAGCTCCTCTCAATGCAAGTGGAGCACTAAACATCCGGTATCCACATACCCCTGAGATATACTGTAAGTAACAAATAACCCATCATAGACATGCTGTGGTGCCTTAGTACTGAAGGTCAATAAAGACATGCTCTGTGTGTACTATGTTCTCACCAGCGATGACCACACAAGCGTTCTGCTGAGACCCCTACTGGCATTTTCTGTAGCGTTCTATATACGAGAGAGAGAGAGAGAGAGAGAGAGAGAGAGAGAGAGAGAGGAGCTGCAGCCCCTGCTCTTAGCTACATCTGAGCGATGTTTATATTAAGGTTTTAAAAGCACTTTTATTATGAATTATTTATCATTATTATAAGCACCGTCCTATAATTGTTTTAGTTAAGCATGTTCTTTCAGTCAGGTCTTGTACCCATATACATCACAGCTCTGCACACTGTCCTTATAAAAATAGAATGTCCCCTAACACCTCTTCTCAGTGTTGTAACTGTCAGGCACAATTTCAAGAGTTGGCAAGTTCAATGCCATAACCACCCTCAACAAACAGACCTTATTGGTTATAATAATAAAATATACAGAGTTGGCTGGTGACCTACTATATGGGAACCCCCCCTGATATTATTCCACAGTTTTGTTGCTTATGATCTTCCTTTGAGTGAGCTGACCCAATGCAGTAAATTCACACACACAACAGAGAAACAGGGAGGGTGAGAGGGCGAACTAGATCAGAGAGTACTAAATCTACCTAGCATCAGCGAAGGTTCCACAAACTGCTTCACTAACAGTTGAATTAGTTATAAGTAATAAGTAGGACTAATTCTTTACATTTACTTATTATTATTTTCAGTTTCATCTCTCTCTCTCTCTCTCTGGCCCATATTCATAGTACCGGATGTATAAAATATACGTCCAGTGTTTAGCGATTTTTACTACTGCGCATGCGTATTAAATTTTTTACATAATCTACGTATCTTTTTCTTATGTAGATTGTGTAAATGCGGTCTGAAAGAGATTACGTTAAAAAATGAGCACGCATGCGCAGTAGTAAAAATCGCTAAACACCGGACGTATATGTTATACATCCGGTACTCTGAATATGGGCCTCTGAGTGTACTTCTATGTTTTAATGTGTGCAGTCTATCTTCATATATTCAAAGGCAACAGGAATAATAAGCAGTGAAAAATTGCTTTTATTGTAAGCTGTAAAATAAATCACATCAGAGCTTAATACCTTTGGATTGTTATTGTTAGAAATCATTAAAACATGATTGATTAAGGTTTTTAAGAGACAGCAATGTTTCACAGAATTTATATAATAAGCAGGATTAAAAAAAAATAATTTAATTTAAAAAATATTAATGTAAAAAAACTGATAAAAATAAGTTACTTTTCTCATCCCTAAAAATATATAATAATACATAAAAAGCAGCTGCCCTTATATTTATATATTTATTAGCATCTTTTATATAGCACCATCAGTTTATCAGCTTTACAGAGAATATTTCACAATCAGCCCTGCCCCATTGGAGCTACATTCTAAATTCCCAAATACAGACACACACACACACACACACACACACACACACACTTAGGGTTGATTTATTTAGCAGCCAATTAACCTACCAGCATGTTTTTAGAGCGTGGGAGGAAACCGGAGCACCCGGAGGAAACCCACACAGACACAGGGGTCTAGCCTGGGAATCAAACTCATGATCTCAGTGCTATGAGACACAAGTGCTACTCACTGAGCCACTGTATAGTTTACTACCTTCTCTGGCTGTTGTGATCTTTAGACTTCAATATACTGTATTTTATGCTGTGTGTCCAAGACCCTGTCTTTAACAACCCATTTGTATGTTATTGTCCATATACTTAGAACAGAAGCTGCATTTTCTTTCTCTTGACACACAAATCACATCTTGATAATGCAGGTGGGAAAAGCACATTCCTGCAGTGATAGGTGTCAGTCTGCCCAGCAATCTTTACTCTGCGACATTACCTGAGAACTCAAAGAGTAGCATTGTCCCAAATTATCCGATCTCTTTTCCATTCCTCTCCAAGGAACTAAAGCTGGCCATACACTAGAGCGAATATCGGGCCGATCCTTCAATTATCGCATAAGGCCCTGGATTTTTTGAACGAGAATCCAATAATTGTCCAAAAAGGGCTTTTGAACGATTATTTGATCTTTTGACATGTTTGATAAAAAGCACCAGATTTTTTGAAAAATCGCACGGTATATGGCCATTTCACGATAATTGTTAGATCTTCGGCAATAAATTTATGGTGACGTAGAGGTATGCAAATGAACTACATTTCATGCAGCACCTGTGTCGAAACACCTGCTTATATCTGCAGGTCCAGCCTTGTGCATCAAGAGCTGTGGAACATGGTTTTGTTGCAGTGAACTATAACATGTGTGATTCCCTTTTCTTTAGCCATTCCTTTGCCCAACATTTACGACGGCGACAAATATTTGCCGTTTTTCTCTGTTTCTGCTGGGTTAAAATAACCATAGAAAGGTCGAAGATTCCAAGACCTTTTCGTATTTGCATCCATCACGGCGTCAAAGAACAAAGAGCTAGCTAGAACAGGAAGTTATATTTATACTTCCGATCGTCTGCGTCAGTCAAAACCGCATGGTAATGACTGCTCTTTATGTAAATTTGTAAAGAAAATCTGACGATAAAATAAAATTATCGTACTGTGGATGGGCAAAAGCGATATTTTGCACCCGACAAAGGAAGACCAAAAATCTGTGTTTTTTTAAAACTTTCAAACGATTATTGTATGCAACAGATGTGATGTATTGGTGCCGATATTATTTAGGACTGTAGAGGAAAAATCGGCAAGATTATCGCCGAATTCATGCGCTTTTTGATAATCGCTCTTGTCTGTGGCCAGCTTAAGAGTTTTTGCGGAATGACTCTGGATAGGATGTAGTGAAACTAGGTGCACTTTTGTAACATGCAAACAGATTTGTTTTTTATTTATAGTCAAATAACACCCCTTAAAATATATACCGTGAGTAAAAAAAAAATGTCTGGGCATTCTATGTGACAATACACTGCTATTCATGCTTTAGAAAGAATGTACTGTGGTGTATGAACAGAGTTAGTGTTTTAAAAATTAAATAATTCATACATTTTATCATTTGTATATTTTTAACATGTGTATAACAATGTTTGGAATACAAAAAGGGCCATTTAATGAGAGAGACCAGTGTGTCACACTTACTCCATTCCCTGAGCTGGTGCAAGAGTTTAGAGGAAGCACATGGACCTATGCACCTATCAGAAGCACGGACACGCCCACTTCCTCACTTATATATGATGAAACACCCCGCTATACTAGCACAGACCTCACGGACGGTCAAACATGCAGAATGAAATGCAAATGAGGTACTGGCAAATAATGCTCATTTATAGTGACACCCAATGGAATCAGCACAGAATCCTGTAAAATAATCATGTACAGAGACCAATTACCCAGCTACCGCTGTAGCGAGTTATTTCAGCATGATTGCTTGCTTATTTATTAGTGGTTGTCATTCTTTTTACTAGTTCCAAAACGTTCTGTTTGAAATAATTTACCAAGACGTACTTCTAGGTGGTAATTAGATCGGACCGCATGCTCGGGGGCATATCTACCCCTTGGTTAGGATGGCACCCACCAGGGGCGATGCCACCCGTGTCGCCTACTAAGACCATGCATCCAGCCGCAGTCTGACTCCAGACCAGCGCCGGACTTCATTTACTAGTCTCAGCCACTGCAGGACTTCATATTCTAGCCGCAGTCCCGGAGGATACAGCTTGTAAGATACGA
>WWET01000535.1:133423-147820 GCA_011038615.1 Limnodynastes dumerilii | reverse complement strand
TCATAGTGACAGGAAGTCAGAATTGCATGTCTATCATAGTGACAGGAAGTCAGGATTGCATGTCTATCATAGTGACAAGAAGTCAGGATTGCATGTCTATCATAGTGACAGGAAGTCAGAATAGCACGTTGGTCATAGTGACAGGAAGTCAGGCTTGCATGTCTATCATAGTGACAGGAAGTCAGGATTGCACGTCTGTCATAGTGACAGGAAGTCAGAATTGCATGTCTATCATAGTGACAGGAAGTCAGGATTGCATGTCTATCATAGTGACAAGAAGTCAGGATTGCATGTCTATCATAGTGACAGGAAGTCAGAATAGCACGTTGGTCATAGTGACAGGAAGTCAGGCTTGCATATCTATCATAGTGACAGGAAGTCAGGATTGCACGTCTGTCATAGTGACAGGAAGTCAGAATTGCATGTCTATCAAAGTGACAGGAACTCATTATAGCACGTTGGTCATAGTGACAGGAAGTCAGGATTGCATGTCTATCATAGTGACAGGAAGTCAGGATTGCGTGTTGGTTATAGCGGGCCGTATGCAAAGCTCCGAGCGCATTGCTTATGCGCCCAGAGTTTGTTACTGTGCATGCGCAGTCATTTTTTACCGCCATCTACGTTTCTTTTTGCAATGTAGATTGCGTATACGCAGTAGATGGCGCTACAAATATTGGAAAACTCTGCATACGGCCCAGCATTAGGAAGTCAGACTTGCATGCTGGTGTAGATTTTACATGACATGGCTCTCTTCCTCATGTATGTAAAAGATGTTTCTGAACCGTTACTCTCATGAATGGATTCTCCTGTTAGTGGGTTGTTATATTGCTCATAATAGTGAGATTTGAGGAGCTGACATGGCGGGGGAGAGATTTGAGGCCGTCTTGGTCTTTGTACTGCTGACTGAATGTTATTCCAACGATGTCCTGCATGAGCTGCAATAAATACAACTCGCAGCCAGTGAAATATGCCGTAATCTCTAATTACCAGATACATAAATGCTGTGTAATGAATCACTTGTAAGCAACATAACCCGAGTACAACAGATTTACATCCCTTTATTTACCATAAGTCAATAATATGAGTAGGGCTGGTAATTAGGTGATAAAAGGAATAGCAACTTATCTCTGAAATACTTTGTATAAAGGGAGAACAGCGTACACGCATAATTACCAGACTCACTGAGAATGGGCCCTCATAAAAGCCGTCTAATCACAGCCTAATAATGTCTAGTCATTCCTGCCATCACACCTCAACACTACCATTTGAACCAATAGCACAGGAGATTTTAAACCATTGAGGATTATGGTAAATATACATCCTACAGTAAATCGCCTTCATATGATCAATTTTCTGTCTACACAGCAGTTTTCTATACCGTTGCACAGTGGCTAGCATTGCCAGCCATGGCCTATATGTGTGGGTGTGTCCTATCTGTTTGGGCGTGTCCTATCTGTGTGGGCGTGTCCTAACATTTCTGTTCAGATGCAATGTGACACTGGAAATAAAACGATGTGGGGCTGGATCCAGATTTATGTAATATGGGTGTTATCCAGGGTTACCTCATGCGGGAGATTTGTCGGCTCTCCTGGGATACCGGGATAACTGACCGAATTTCAGGAGTCTCCCAGATATTCCAGGAGAGCCGGAAAATCTCCCCCATGAGAGACTCCCTTGCCTCTCATTATAGTAATCCCTGGTATTACTAGGGATAGGCGAGACTTGATGACACCCACCCCCGGAACACTATGAATTACGGATAGGGGGTCAGGATTAATGACACGATTTTCATAAATTGCGTTATTTGTCCCCACCCCCATACTGGGCTATCTCTTCCTTCTGAGATCTCCTGGAGGGGAGAGATAGAAAGCAAGCAACCCTGGTGTTATCTGGAAGCCATCCCCCCAAGGAGCCGGATGACCTTCCATGTGTACAGCGGGGGTGGGGAGGTACTTAAAACATACCATATACGATTGGTTTAGCCCTTTTGTTATGATTTTCCCCTGCATAAAGTTAAGGTCCATCGATATTGTGCGCTTGTATAGACGAGAAGAACTGGTAATGTCTCTGTGTTTGTGTTTCGTTGTATGGTTATATCATGGTTATATTGCCCTTTCCTGCATCACTACTTGCTCGGCCGATGTTCACATTGCTCCTAGTCCAACTTATATGTATGCTATCAAATCAACTAGACAAGTGTCATTCACTGATTACATCTTATGGCTTTATTCTGGCCTTTTCATCTACTAATCGTTTTCAGTACAACTAAACACCAGTGGCTATAAAGGCTTATTATAAAGAGAAAACACAATTTAAAGCTGGCGCTTGGGATAAATTGACCCTTATTATTAATCAATATATAAAAAATGTATAAAATGAATCAATAAACTTTATCGAAATAGTACTATAAATAATATATAAATTACTTAGTGTGGCTGCAGCCAGGACTGGAGTCCTGCAAAACTCCTAAAAAGCAAATACAAAGAACAAGAAATATTCCGGCGCACACCAACTACTAAGTAAAAAAAAATATATATATATATATATTGAAAAAATACAAATAACCAACTAGTACAAAAAACTGGATAAAGTGGTCTGAATAAAATACACATTTTTATTAATTAATACAAACAATGGGCCCATAAAAAATAAATAAAAAATATATATACAGAATAGCACATACGCATGTGACTAAACCAATAGCTAATGACTGTAAACAACCTACAGATAAATGAGATTACATATAATCCCTCGACTCCAATTGGTATTTATAGAGTTCAGAAAGCCTCTCAACTGTTGCAACACCAACCCGTGTTGTGAAGTAATAAAGTGCCAAAGTGTGGATATACTGTCCAGTATTGCTGGAGTAATACAGTGTCAGTCTGTAAATACAGATGATCTTGTCAGACCCGTCAGGCACAATTTTCATTCAAAGGTAACAATAATCTGTATAGACACCTGAAGTAGCAATGACCTGTTTATATGTCTATGAGGTAACAATAATCTGTATAGACACCTGAAGTAGCAATGACCTGTTTATATGTCTATGAGGTAACAATAATCTGTATAGACACCTGAAGTAGCAATGACCTGTTTATATGTCTATGAGGTAACAATAATCTGTATAGACACCTGAAGTAGCAATGACCTGTTTATATGTCTATGAGGTAACAATAATCTGTATAGACACCTGAAGTAGCAATGACCTGTTTATATGTCTATGAGGTAACAATAATCTGTATAGACACCTGAAGTAGCAATGACCTGTTTATATGTCTATGAGGTAACAATAATCTGTATAGACACCTGAAGTAGCAATGACCTGTTTATATGTCTATGAGGTAACAATAATCTGTATAGACACCTGAAGTAGCAATGACCTGTTTATATGTCTATGAGGTAACAATAATCTGTATAGACACCTGAAGTAGCAATGACCTGTTTATATGTCTATGAGGTAACAATAATCTGTATAGACACCTGAAGTAGCAATGACCTGTTTATATGTCTATGAGGTAACAATAATCTGTATAGACACCTGAAGTAGCAATGACCTGTTTATATGTCTATGAGGTAACAATAATCTGTATAGACACCTGAAGTAGCAATGACCTGTTTATATGTCTATGAGGTAACAATAATCTGTATAGACACCTGAAGTAGCAATGACCTGTTTATATGTCTATGAGGTAACAATAATCTGTATAGACACCTGAAGTAGCAATGACCTGTTTATATGTCTATGAGGTAACAATAATCTGTATAGACACCTGAAGTAGCAATGACCTGTTTATATGTCTATGAGGTAACAATAATCTGTATAGACACCTGAAGTAGCAATGACCTGTTTATATGTCTATGAGGTAACAATAATCTGTATAGACACCTGAAGTAGCAATGACCTGTTTATATGTCTATGAGGTAACAATAATCTGTATAGACACCTGAAGTAGCAATGACCTGTTTATATGTCTATGAGGTAACAATAATCTGTATAGACACCTGAAGTAGCAATGACCTGTTTATATGTCTATGAGGTAACAATAATCTGTATAGACACCTGAAGTAGCAATGACCTGTTTATATGTCTATGAGGTAACAATAATCTGTATAGACACCTGAAGTAGCAATGACCTGTTTATATGTCTATGAGGTAACAATAATCTGTATAGACACCTGAAGTAGCAATGACCTGTTTATATGTCTATGAGGTAACAATAATCTGTATAGACACCTGAAGTAGCAATGACCTGTTTATATGTCTATGAGGTAACAATAATCTGTATAGACACCTGAAGTAGCAATGACCTGTTTATATGTCTATGAGGTAACAATAATCTGTATAGACACCTGAAGTAGCAATGACCTGTTTATATGTCTATGAGGTAACAATAATCTGTATAGACACCTGAAGTAGCAATGACCTGTTTATATGTCTATGAGGTAACAATAATCTGTATTACACAACACACCTGAAGTAGCCTGTTTATATGTCTATGAGGTAACAATAATCTGTATAGACAGCTGAAGTAGCAATGACCTGTTTATATGTCTATGAGGTAACAATAATCTGTATGCACACCTGAAGTAGCAATGACCTGTTTATATGTCTATGAGGTAACAATAATCTGTATAGACACCTGAAGTAGCAATGACCTGTTTATATGTCTATGAGGTAACAATAATCTGTATAGACACCTGAAGTAGCAATGACCTGTTTATATGTCTATGAGGTAACAATAATCTGTATAGACACCTGAAGTAGCAATGACCTGTTTATATGTCTATGAGGTAACAATAATCTGTATAGACACCTGAAGTAGCAATGACCTGTTTATATGTCTATGAGGTAACAATAATCTGTATACACACCTGAAGTAGCAATGACCTGTTTATATGTCTATGAGGTAACAATAATCTGTATACACACCTGAAGTAGCAATGACCAGTTTATATGTCTATGAGGTAACAATAATCTGTATACACACCTGAAGTAGCAATGACCTGTTGATATGTCTATGGGGTAACAGTGAACTTTAAATGCATATTTTTGATAACAATGACCTGTGTAAACAGCTGTGAGGTAACAATGACCTTCATATTGACTAGAAAATGCTTTTGTTCAGCTATATGAAATTTGTAAATGTGTATAATTAAAAGATAAAAAGGTGCAACCAAGGACAAAATGTGACCACTGTGTAAATTCAAGGAACAAAAACCAGCCTGGTTCTCCATACAAACATTTATATATATGTCAGCACATACAAAACTGGGGTTTATGTTCACAACACAGCTACAGTATATAGGTTAAAGCTCACTAGCCCAGCGCCATGACACCTCATGTAGTCTCTATGATGTGATATGTGTACTCAGCTATGGAGTAACAATAACTGTATTTATGTCTATGAGGTAGCAATGACCTATATATATATGGTTCTGAGGTAACAATTACCTGTATATACAGCAATTAGGTAACAATGGCTTGTATATACTTCTATGAGATAACAATGACCTACATATGCAGCTATATTGTATGACTGCATATTCAGCTCTGAGGTAACAATGACCTGAATATACATGTATGAGGTAACAATGACCTGAATATACATGTATGAGGTAACAATGACCTGAATATACATGTATGAGGTAACAATGACGTGTTTATACAGAAATTACTCTAGGTAACAATGACCTGTATATATACGTCTATTAGGTAGCAATGACCTGCATATACAGCTATGATGGCACTGTGACCTACATATACAGCTATAAATAGAGTGACCCACATATATCGCTCTCAGGTAATGACCTGTATTTGGCAATTGAAATGACCTATATTTACAGCTATGAGGTAGCAATGACCTGTATATAGGTCTATGCAGTAGCAATAACTTAAATATTTAATGAAGTAACAATGACCTGTATATTTGATTTTGAGGAAGCAATGACCTGTATCTACAACAATGAGGTAACAATGGCCTATATATACATGTATGAGGTAACAATGACCTGTATATACATATATGAGGTAACAATGGCCTTACATTTATTCTACGAGGTAACAATGGCCTGTATATACATATATGAGGTAACAATGGCCTGTATATACGTCTACGAGGTAACAATGGCCTGTATATACATTTATGAGGTAACAATGGCCTGTATATACATTTATGAGGTAACAATGGCCTGTATATACATTTATGAGGTAACAATGGCCTGTATATACATTTATGAGGTAACAATGGCCTGTATATACATTTATGAGGTAACAATGGCCTGTATATACATTTATGAGGTAACAATGGCCTGTATATACGTCTATGAGGTAACAATGGCTTGTATATACGTCTATGAGGTAACAATGGCCTGTATATACATTTATGAGGTAACAATGGCCTGTATATACGTCTCTGAGGTAATAATGGCCTGTAGCATGTTATATGTTACCTATGTCACAGGTGTTCTTTAACCCCTTGTCATGCTGGTTATTCTCTGTATAGACATATCATAGAACTTCTAACATTGTGTCCTCCCTCCACAGAGAAAATCAACGACTGCTACATTTTGTACGATGGCTGCTTATAGCCGAGTCTAAAATACAAAGTGGCATCATCATCTGCATATATAATATATATTACAGCTTGTAACATGTGTAAGATGCTGCAGGGATGATAATAACACATAGCTTAATGTCTTTGGTTAAACGTACAATATTACCTAGAGTATTACCTAGAGTAACTTTCTTTTTTTAAAGTTCTTTGCAGCCCTTAGGCTGGGTCAAGGGCCACAACCACCACAGTAGCCTATCAGTCTTGCCACTGTCCTCTACCTGTGCCAACCATGGCTAAAACATCCCAATCAGTATCACAGCAACCGCTATGGACATCACCTCCATTTTCCTTGTCACAAGTTTTTGTATTCTTTCCCCATGGAGAGCAAACCATTAAATGTCCCTCATTGCTGGCTGCTTATTGTGTCTCCTCCAGACAATGCTGTCACATTGGTTTGAGTCTCCATTTTGTTTGTTTGTTTGTTTGTTTGTTTTTAAATTCATGTCTAATTTCCTCTAACATTTGTGTGATCCATTGAGTGACGCTGCATATTGCTTGTGAACGGTGTAAGTGGCATAATGTTAGTTCTTGTATCGGGAGAAGCGTTTATTAATAGCTGTTATTTTATCACAAGTAGCCGGGAAGTTACACTTCTGATCTTGTCATATTACAGAAGCATTTCTTCTTCTCCAAATACAAGCTGCATACCGTATTTCCCCATGTATAAGACGCACCTTAATTTTGGGGCCTGAAATTTGAAAAATAAAGTTTATTACATAAAGTTATTAAACTCATCCTTTAGCCATATTGCCCCCTCTGTTTGTGTCCAGACAGTGTTAATGCCCCCTATTTGTGTCCAGCCAGTGTTATAGCCCCCTCTATTTGTGTCCAGCCAGTGTTATTGCCCCCTCTATTTGTGTCCAGCCAGTGTTATTGCCCATAAACGGACAGATTTTCCGTGACTTAAGGGAAACCTTAACTCTACCTGTGCATTTACTTGCGTATATTACTAACCGCGCCCTCAAAAGCCCATTTAAATGCCTCCCCCCACCCACTTTCATGTAACTTCGCATGGACGGAAGATAACCCCGCCCCTCCGTAGGTATGTCACTAAGTGCGATTCATAAATCCGTGCCTAATGGACTTCCGTGTCTAAATCCCACGTAAATTGCGTGGAAAAAGTTGCGCAGTTACTCCGCTCCTAAAAATACGCACACAAAAACTAACTAAACCGTAACTGTGAATCCAGTCCCGTGTGTGTGCTCCTATCCAAAGGACTGGACTAACTGTGAGGCTGTATAATAGAGAAAACAGTATTTGGAAAGTTTTAGAAGGCGCGTGCAGTAAAATAACACACGGCCCTGCAGACCGGCGATAAAACATTCATTGTGAATCCAGTCCCGTGTGTGTGCTCCTATCCAAAGGACTGGACTAACGGTGAATCCAGTCCCGTGTGTGTGCTCCTATCCAAAGGACTGGACTAGCTGTGAGGCTGTATAATAGAGAAAACAGTATTGGGAAAGTTTTGGAAGGCGCGTGCAGTAAAATAACACAAGGCCCTGCAGACCGGCGATGAAACATTCATTGGTGTAAACTAGAAGCTGTGTGGTTACTTCTCTGCCCCTTTAATAGAGCAGAAAGCAGTATGAACCTGTCAGGTAAGCATAGATCCATAGGAAGGCATAGAACACAGTAGAGATTTACATCAGCTATCCGGACCCGTCTTCACCACCGCCATCACCCTGCCCCTGAGATCCAGATCCGAATAATAGATAAGTCTTGTCACAAACAATTTGTGAGGACGAGGCAGAATGAGTCTGTCACGATCGAAAGCTTTTATTTATTAAAGTCGCTGGCTGGCGGCGGAGAGAGCCCCGGAATGTGTATAAAACAAAGTAGGAAAAATGCTTTGGTTACAAAGTGGAAAACATTATTGGAGATGCTATCTGCTTCTGCTCCATGCCGAATTTATCCGTAGCCGGCAGTAATGATTATTAAACTGCTTAGAATTTATTTTGTGCTGTCGGAAAACTAAAGATAACACTAGATTACAGCAGAAAATCTACACAATATAACTATATGTGGCAATATCTATTAACACATGGGATAATTGCTGTCTTAGCTCAAGGTCATCTTTGCCTTCTGTTCCAATCACAGCGTTGTATTTAATTTCTTTATATCACAGTTTCCTCTGGGGCAGAAATGTATAAATACCAAATGTTAATAATATACAGTAGAATATCCAGTGTTACTGTGGATCAATCTCCAGGGCCGTAGACTGAAAATTCATATCTCATTGCTGGCTACAAATCTCCCACTGAGGACCTGGTAATAACAGTAACCGTCCACAAGATGTATAGAGAACCGCAGGCCCTGAGGAGTGTGTCTGCCTCTAAGGGCGCCCTCCAACGCATTGATTCATTCAAGCCAATATCACATTTGGTGGCATCTGCGGGAGCATTGTACATTCCACTGTCTGGCTAACATTGTCAAATGCATAAATATAACTTTCTCCAGCTGGGTTTTAAAGTTTAGTTTTAAATTTAGTTTTGAGAGATGATAGTTTTGGCTATGTAACAAAAGGTCCTCCATCTGCTTATGGGCACCAGCATTCTCTTCGTGCCAAGGGGCAAGTTAGAAAGTAAACTTATCGTCAAGTAAATGACCGCTACACGGAACATTGCATCTCGAAATACCTCTACCAAGAACAAATCACTACCTTGGGGGGTGAGACGTACAGTCATGTGGTCACACAGCTGATGCCACCTCCACAGACTTTCTGGGAGCATCCTGATTGGTTGACTGCTGTACTCATAGGCGTAAAGGAGGTCCATTGCTTTATTGGACTATCCTGCCTTTTGGTCTCTCTGATGAGCCTTTGGGTAATGGGGGTGCTCTTCCACGTCTCTCATCTGCTAAGCACCCAATGACCTTTGTGTTCAGAAGGGGCTTCTGTGTAATGGTAGGATCTAAGCTCATCCTGCTTTAGCCTGTGCCCGTTGACCTTTGTATGCAGAGGAGGGTGCTGGGTAATCTGTGGGGGTTACTGCCACTTTGCTGCAACTCCCCTCATTCCTTCCCAGAATCGGGTTATGTGATTAAAAGATGAAAATCTGTCTTCATCTGTTTACAGCCATCTCTGAGCCATTTGGTACAATGAAGATGACGTAGTAAAATAATGGGACCTGGGAGACATTCATAGTTTGCCCCGACCTTGAATCTAGCCCAATATATTTCCTCTAACCCACTGACCCAGAGAGAATTCACAACCTGCTCAGCCATCTGGGTCAAACAACATCCTCATTAATCGTGTAAACACCGTCTGCATCCACCGGGCCTCCCCTGTGGGCATCCGTCACGCTGATATGCATATTCTGCAGGACCTTTTGCCCCTTAGCAAGTTTCACCTGCATTGATTTCCTATTCCCTTGATGTCTGTACAGGATCTGTGCTCCCGACTCTTCTCTGATACATAAAAGGATTAGACAAGGAGGCTGGGGGGGAGGACAGCATCTCCCAACTTTCACCCTCCATGCTCCCATTACATATGTCTGGACAGCTTTATGAGGCCTGCGGAGACTCTGGATATAATGAACGGGAAAAGAAAACCTCTTAGGTGTTCTTTGTTGCTGACTTGTGTAGCTGATAATTTAACAGAGTTTAATCAAAGGCTGTTCCGCTGCAGCAGGCTCTGGCGAGCGTGTGTGTGTGTCGCCCAGATATATATCAGCATAACCCTGAGACTGTATTCTGTGGCTGAAACTGCAAATGGATTTGTCTGCTCACCCTGCGCTTGTTATATGTCTATTACCGGGAAGAGCAGGGTACCCGAGGTTCAGAGGTGTTTAATACTCGGTCAAAGATGGTTACTTGGTAACATAAGAATGTAAAATTGTGATATATGTGTCGTTACTTCTCAATGGAAGCAGAAATGTTTTCAGTCTTAATAATAAGTGGCATCTGTTTTTAGCACCCGTGTTTGCAGAAGCTGTAAGAGGTTTGCTGCAGCCTCCGGACTGGTGTGACTTGGCTTTTCAATGGTCTGAAGGGTGAAGGTTACCATTACAACGCACACAGTACAATGCAGCATTTTTCTATTAGACAGGGCTGTTCACGCGACACCTATCTTACATGTACTTTGTTCAGATTTACAATAATCCTATCCTTAACCACTAACCGGGGATGCACAGCACAGCGCAGCAGGGACTGAACCCTAACCACTAAATGGGGATGCACAGCAGAGACTGAACCCTAACCACTAACTAGGGATGCACAGCAGAGACTGAGCCCTAACCACTAACTAGGGATGCTCAGCAGAGACTGAGCCCTAACCACTAACTAGGGATGCACAGCAGAGACTAAGCCCTAACCACTAACTAGGGATGCTCAGCAGAGACTGAACCCTAACCACTAACTAGGGATGCACAGCAGGGACTGAAGCCTAACCACTAACCGGGGAAGCACAGCAGAGCGCAGCATTGACTGAACCCTAACTCCTAACCAGGGAAGCACAGCAGAGCGCAGCAGGGACTGAACCATAACCATTAACCGAGGAAGCACAGCAGAGTGCAGTAAGGTAGACTTCAGTTTTGTAAGTGCCGGCATTCTGAATGAGTTCTATGCCCAATTTACATGTTTCGGCATTGTACCTATGGCAGCATAGCATTTTTCAGAATTCAAATCCTATCGGCATTGATACAGCCAAAACATGGTGTCTCTGTGTAACTGTCAGTATACTGCATCCCCTCCGGACATATGCAGATGCTCAGTCACATCAATGCATCCGCTTGTTTTATCTTCTTTACCGTCTCTAAACATTACAACGCATTGGATTTACATCAACCTCTGACCTCTTTATAGCCCCTGTACCCAAGACATTGCTGGTGACACGACATTGAGGCTGGCTGTGAGCGTCGCATTATTGGATCCCTTTTTATTTACCTATATAAGAGCTTGGATAAGGGTAGAGGTGGCAGCGGTGGACAAGCGAGAGGGAAGGGGGTAGTAGCTGGAGGCAGCCGGGCACTGAGTATTGGATCACGTGTGTGTTTACACTGCTTGTACTGTTTGACAAAGTTGAATTTGTGTTGCGAGAATGTTTTGTGGAAGTTGCGCTCTCCCTCTGCGGTTACATATAGATATATTTACGCACCTCTGAGTGGTGAAATTGTAGGAGAGAACCATTAAGGCTCTTATGTCCATTCTCACCAGCCGTGCACTTCCCAGACTTAACATTTAACTATCGAGCGGGGATAGAAACCTACAATATTTCTGCTCCTTTGCGAACACTCTACCACCGAGTAATACAATTAATGAATCCAGCCGACCCACTTATGGATTTTTTTTTCCATTTTACACTGCATTTCCCAGTATTTCCATCTGATGTTTAAGACGTCTCTGCTGTGGCACTCAGAGACTTGCTGTTACTCGGACGTAGCGTCGATGTTTTGAAGCCAGTTCAATGACACCACTAGTAAAGATTCTAAAATGGGCTTATTAGTGGCATAACACTATTAGGACTAATTATCAGGGTTACAGAGGAGAGGAAAAGGCCACACATCCAAAAAGTAAAATCACTGAAGCGCAGTTATTGTTCCATTACAACCCACGCTCGTGTATTTAAATAACACCCCACCAACACCAGCAGCTGAATGATGAATGTAGAGGCCCTGCAGTCGGTGTGGCGGTCTCTCGTCTGAGAATTAGGTCACTGCCTCTATTGTGACAAGAAAATATCACAGGAAGAAATTGGATGGAACTGTGTCTCACAGGCGCACAGTGGGGACCGGAGCCTGGCGCTGAATTCACAGTATCCATTTACTCTCGCCCAGACTTGTCTCCGACTTGTCCCTAGGCTGCCAATGATAACTTCGTCAACTTGGATTTCGTTTTAATGATGTTAATGCAGCTGCTTAAGTAAGACCTGAGAAGCTCCAATTATAGTAAAGGGAGAGGGCATCACCAATGTGTTCCAACATAGCTGCTAAACTGAACCCTTCTGGTGAAGATAATAGGGAAGGACAGTGCCTTGCCGGCCTCCACAGCCTTGTCTGTTTAGGGACAGCCCCAAAACTAAGCCGTCAGCTGTAACAATAAAAAAATGCTCCATCTGCAGCTGCAACTACACGTGCCCTCAGCAATTAGTCTCCTCCATAGTCCCTAAACCCTGGGCCTTTAATTTGAGCACAGCATGGCCCCAGAGTGATGGAAGATCTGTCACTGGTTTCAGTACAGACACTTATTTAACAAGAGGTCATAATAACCATCAAAATGCCTTTAGAGAAAAAGAGAGAGCCAGTAGTGTATTAAGATGGTCACTCACAGTAGTATACACACAAATATATATATATATATATATATATATATATATATATATATATATATACATACACATTCTACTGTGAGTGCCTATATAAATACACTACTGTCTCTCTCTGTCTTAAGTGTTAAACTAGTGTTATTGGGGCATCAATCCAATACATAGGAACAATTTTTAGATGGCTCATACTGGTGCGGGGGTGTACTATATTATTTGAACCTTCAAAATGTCATCCGGTATTATGTAGAGGGATAGAACAATGTATCTAAAAATCATTGCAAAACTCTATAAGGGAATAAATTCATACCACACCTGCAGAATGTCCAGAGTTCTATAGGCAAAGGCTTTGTAAACTATCTATGGACTATTAGTTACCAAACACCCAATCAGACATTTACTACAAGTATTTTGGATAGTTCCAGTTGACACTCTAGAAAAGTTGCACTGCCCTTGTCTAATATTTAAACAAGAACATTAATTATATAAACAAAAGGCAGGAAAATACAACCAATACATCTGTTAATTATCTCACTTTACTGATTGATCTTCTGTGTAGTAATGAAATAATTGCATTTATTCTTCTGTGTTTTACCTCTTCTTGAGAGCAAATCTCTTCCCGTAACTTTGAGCCGCAGTTTCTGACTGAATTGAAATGAAGACGAGCAAGTTTTTAAAATAAGAACAAGCCGTCCTCCTCCGCTCCCCTCTCCCTCTCTGTCTGTTTCTCTCTGGGTGTTTTTTTTTACTTTTTCACTCGGATACAAGATTCAAATATGAAAATGACGGCAATGTAAAAGTCCTGTCTGCTTGGCCTGTTGGTGCTTCAAAGCTTGAGCTGTTTAGATATGCGGGAGGCACCAGAGGCGAGATTAACATCAAGGAGCTCCAAAGATTTAAGCTGTCAAAGATTCTCTGCATAAAATCTCATAGACATTGAAGCAGCAGCCGGAAGTCACTCTCATTCTGTGTATCATGTTATCACTTTCACCACACATGACATTTAGATGTCATTAACATCTATAGATTAGGACACAGCCATGACCAGCATTCCTTCAGTGGACATATTAAACCATTGGGGGGGATTCCAGAATTTCTGTACCGCTCCAACCCTCCCAGAGATGGTAATGAGGGTCAAGACCATAGTGTAATGACCGCTGTGCAAGTGGAGTCTTGTTAGATGGTAATAGACCACTCCCTGGCCTACAGCTCACCTGCCATGACAGAGACTTGTGCAGCATTCCTCCCACTGCTCTCTGAAAGCCGTGTGACATTACACTCCTCTTGTATAAGTCCTTAGTGTTTCGGTGTAAACCACTAGAGAACTACAACCTAAGCATTGTAACATGTAACGTTATATCTCAGCCCTGGACATCTCTCACCTGGACCATAATCCTCATGTCACTGCATCAGTGAGGCCCACACTCTTTGGCTTCATATATCGAGCATCAGGGTCATATAGGTTCATCTCTGTGTTCTTTGTTGCCTTGGGTTTCATTAATCATGACCATGACCGAGTTTCCTCAG
>WWET01000535.1:115683-126351 GCA_011038615.1 Limnodynastes dumerilii | reverse complement strand
TTTTTTTTTTGTCTCCTACAGGAAAAGCTGACTAAGGGCATTGGCTATCTAATTAGCAAGGAATGCCAAGTAAAGACCCAAATAACTGAACTCGAAATTTTAATCAAACGGACTGAGGTAAGCACAACAGAAAAGTTGTTCAATAAAAATCACTAGTTTTTATTAGTTTTTTTTTGTTTGCGTCACATTTTTGGTATCGAGCAGGTAGGTGTCCTATCGCCCTAGATGTCCTCTTTTTCAGATACCGCTAACTAGGTGTCGTCTTCCAACCTGCTGTAGAACATTAAAGGATTGGTTAGGATGCATTTATTTCTTTGTTATTAAACGTTATCAAGATTGATGAGGCCACGTGAAATGCCTACATGATCTACACACATTGGAAATGTTCTCATGTGCAGTACGTGTGTTTGGGGTGGTGCTTGTTTGTTCTATGTTACAAGGGCATGCTATAAACTCTGAAAATGGGTTATTGGTATAAAGGGAGGCAGTGGCGTAAGTACTGGAGGTAATTGAAGCGCTGGCCTCCGGGGGTACAGCGCTGAATGGGGGCACTTCTCCCACATTCAGGGCATGGGCATACTTTTCTTGACATCTGTTGGATGGGTGCAGGGGTAACTGGGAGATCTAGTGTTCCACAACTGCTACGAGGAGCAAACTGCAAGCGTGAAAGTCAGTTAAGTTTTATTTGGGGGGTCTGGAGGCAAGTATTTATCTTCCGGGTGATTTCTATAAAGTTACACCGCTGAGGGGAGGGGTTACTCAATTAGGAGCAGATCAGAACTGTTTTGTTGTATATTACACTAACATTAAGCATTAATGTGTGCGATATTCATATGTATAATTACATCCAAGCTTGTGTTTAAAAAAATAAAAATAAAAAATAGATAATAAAACATGAAATACCGGGGGGCGTGGTCTCGTCGCGGAGCAGAGCGGTCGCACCTGCACAGAGCTCCCCTTTCAACTACTTTAAACCCTGACTTTCGGGGGTTTTGTCCCCTACTAATTGGTCCTCCCTGTGGACTGGACTGCTCCTCAGCCATCAGAGCCCAGAATCGGCGCATCACCTTCCAGCTCAGCAGGGCTCCGGCACCCCGTTAAGGACTCAGGCCTACCATCAGCAAGTCAGCCTGTGACCCCTCGCACCCTGCACTGCGGAAGGCATCGGAGGGCACCGGAGGTAAACAGTTACCTGGTCACGCTTGCGGGTCCCGTTCCACTTGTCTCTGAGACCCCTGTGCCGTGCTGCAGCAGTTGGAATCCTCCTGCAGGCTGATAGCTGCCGGCGGCCATCTTGGAACAGCGCTCCTGCCACGTGGTAATCTCCAGCGCGGGGCTCCTGGTCTCTGCTTCAAGGCACGGAGCTCTGCCTTTCCACTCAGGACCCCTGTGGTGCCTCCCTCCACTTACCCTGCGGCTGTTAATTTCCATCAGAGGCCCTGACTGCACCTTCTCCCTCTGAGGATCTCTCTGCACAGGACGCTCCCCAGTACTCCTGCAGCTCCTCTTCCAGCTAAAGCCAGTGTCTGGCATCCCATCAGGGCTCCACACCAGCATCCTCTGCCCTCACCACACATGCCCTCACATACAACCCTGCAAGTGCCCTCAGCCTCTAGCACCCAAGTGTCAATCTGACATTCTATCTTGTGCAACCATTTTTCCCCTATTGAGGGCAGCATAACACTCATCTCCACATTAGCTCTGCTTCCTTTGCATATCACTCAGGCCTGACTGCCAGAAGGCTCTGGGCAGGTGTTCCACTGATACTCTCCACTAGAGGGCAGTTCCAGCTCACTTGCAGAACCCACTCCAATTTACAGGATTGACTTTTCTGTTTCCCTGATTGCTATGATTCACCGCTCTTATTAACCCCATGAGAACCTGGTGGGACTAAGCCATACGTATTGAGAGAACCACATCTCTTTTCTTCCTTCCATAACCACTGATACTTCTGTTCAAACCATCTTTGCTGTTGTTATGTCTCAAAGACAGAAAAAAACGCCTCATACTCCAAGCATGTTTTCTAGGCGTGAGAAACCACCGTCTCCGTCACCTCCCTCGCCTCATGAGTCTCCTCAGCCAGAGTCTGATAGTAATTCTCAACATCCCTCCATATCAGAGATCACCTCTCAAGTCAAGATAACTATCCAAACCGAGATCCGCTCCATGTTGGCTGAACTGCGATCTGAAATTGCTGCCATAGGCTCTCGTACAGATTCTCTTGAAAAGAAAACGGACGAGCTATGCACATATCAGACACAAACAGAGGAAGATCTGACTGCTATTCGCGCTGAGTTAGACTCTCTGAAAGAGCAAATGGAGGATCAGGAAAACCGCTCGAGGCGCAATAATCTTCGCATTAAGAATGTGCCGGAATCCATCTCCAGTTCCGATCTTCCTATATACCTTGAGGGTCTGTTCAAACATCTACTCCCAGATGTCTCCAGCGCAGATCTCCTTCTGGACCGGGCCCATCGAGCCCTCCGCAACAAACCCTGGGCAGGGCAGCCCCCTCGGGACATCGTTGTCCGGCTTCACTACTTCGCAAGCAAAGAACGTATCCTACAAGCTGCTCGGAATTCACCTACCATCGACTTTCAAGAGACTTCGCCACAAGTCTTCCAAGACTTAGCCCACCCTGAACTGAAGAAACGAAGGGATCTGGCGGAGGTCACACGAATCCTGCGTTCCAACAGCATTCGCTATAGGTGGGGGTTTCCTTTTCAGCTCATCTTCTCCCACTCGGGCAACACGCATGTGATAAAGGCCCCAGAACAAGGCCTCCACACGCTCCGTCTACTTGGCCTGCTCTCCGGTTCAGACTCCGAGGATTTGGCATCTACCTCCTCGTTCCAGACCAGAAGAAGACCGCCTCCACCTGAGTGGGCCACGGCTTAGATGGACAAAGCATACAGAACTCACACGGTCCATCTTTATACGACCCTGTAGTGGTGTGGTTCAATGGTTTATTGTTATTCATAGTGTATGATTGTTTGCTTTCATTCGCATTACCCCTAATCCCACCACGTTCTCCACCTCTCTCCTTAATATCTTACAGCATGGTCGCCTCTCGCCTCCCCTGGCCCCACCCCTCCGTGGTCTCGTCGCGGAGCAGAGCGGTCGCACCTGCACAGAGCTCCCTTTTCAACTGCTCTAAACCTCGTCCTTTGCAGGTTTGTGGTTCAATGGTTTATTGTTATTCATAGTGTATGATTGTTTGCTTTCATTCGCATTACCCCTAATCCCACCACGTTCTCCACCTCTCTCCTTAATATCTTACAGCATGGTCGCCTCTCGCCTCCCCTGGCGGCGACCCACCCCTCACATATTTCCGGTACTGGACTGGTACCTAGTCTGTCTTCCCTGGACCTTACTCCGCAACAGGAGCATGGTCTCCCTCTATCCTTCCCTTACATACCCTGAAGGAGTACATGTAACTATCTCAGCTTTTCTGACGTTCCATCCTCCATGACACTCAAAATTCTATCCTTGAATGTTAACGGTCTAAATTCCCCATCAAAGCGTACTATAGCCTTGCAACAACTTAAACGCCACTCGGTAGACATTGCTTTTCTACAAGAAACCCATTTTAAAATACCACACCCGGGTCTGCAAAGTAACTATTATTCGCAGGCTTTTTATGCTTCCACCGACTCTAAGCAACGGGGCACTGCGATCCTATTCTGCCATAAAGTCCCCTTCTCTCTTATCTCCTCCACGGCGGATCCACTTGGCCGATTTCTCATACTAACTGGCTCGCTAGGGCCCACTTCTATCACTGTGGCTTCAGTTTACGCTCCCAATGTCGGCCAGGGTGCCTTTCTCACCGAGTTTTTTCAAATCCTATCGCAGCTGGCGCAGGGCTCTATTATAATTGGTGGCGATTTCAACGCTTTTCTCGACCCTGCCCTTGATCGTTCAGCCCCTCAGCCGGCTCCGCCAGGATCCGTCCGCCTCTCCAAGACTCTCGCTACCATGCTCACCCGATTTGACTTATATGACTCTTGGCGCATCCTATACCCCACTAGCAAACAATTCACACATTACTCTTCCCCTCACGATACTCACTCACGTATTGACATGATTCTCGTGGATCGTAACCTTTCTCAGCACCTCTTCCACGCCTCTATCAATCCGGTAGTCTGGTCTGATCATTCCTCCGTCTCCCTTATGGTTGACCTATCAGCCCCTCGCCCTTCGGTTTTCAAATGGCGTTTAGATGATTCGCTGCTCCTCTCTCAAGCCCACGTAGACTCTATTGCGCTTGCCATCACTGATTATATTTCATTTAATTCCTCTCCCGAGGTCTCCCCGGCCATAGTCTGGGAGGCGCATAAAGCGTCGGTCCGTGGTACCCTGATTGCCTTAGCAGCTAATAAGCATAAAGTTGAGAAAGCACTTATTCAAGCCCTGGAGACCCAGATCACCTCCCTAACAACCCGCTTCCAAAGATTTCCCAAGCGGAAGACACGTATTAAATTACTAGCGCTGAAAGGTCAGCTTCACCAGCTGCTTTCTAAGAAAGCTGCTAAAACCTTGCAGTGGCTCAAACAAAAATATTATGAAAAGGGGGACAGAGCGGACCGTTTACTAGCTCAGAAGTTGAGGGATAAACGCACCAGAAATCACATTGCGGCTATTAGGTCGCAGGAGGGGTCCATGATTCATAACCCCAAACTGATCGCTGACTCGTTCAAAGAATTTTATTCTTCCCTTTATAACTTAGAACCTCATTTCTCCAATTCGGCAACATTAACTGCCAAAGTCAGGGACTTCCTTAGCTCTATCCCTCTCCCACAAATTACCCTCAAACAACAACTATTTCTTAACAGAGCCATTACTTCCCAGGAAATACTAGATACCATTAAAGACCTAAAAAACGCGTCTGCTCCTGGCCCTGACGGATTCACTGCCATTTATTACAAGAAATTCGCAGCGCAGCTTTCGCCTATGCTTCTCACTTTATTTAATTCTATTCTATCTGGAGCAAAATTTGATCCGGCCACCACGGGAGCAGAGATCGTGGTGATCCCAAAGCCGGGTAGAGACCCTACTTCCTGTAGCAATTATAGGCCCATCTCACTCCTTAATGTCGACCTCAAGCTTTTCGCCAAAATCCTGGCAAATCGCTTGAATATGATCATCACCTCGCTAGTACACCCAGATCAAGTGGGATTTATCCCCGGGCGTCAAGCGTCCGACAATACTAGGAGAGCCATTGATCTCATCCGGATAGCTGACACCCGCGGTCTCCCTGCTCTTGTGGTGGCATTGGATGCGGAAAAGGCGTTTGATAGGGTGGACTGGACGTACATGCGACTGGTTCTCTCGACCATGGGCATCCGAGGCCCCTTTTTGAACGCCATAGCGGCTCTCTATTTTAATCCTTCGGCATCTGTTTTGGCCAATGGATTCAAATCCTATCCTTTCACTATCTGTAATGGCACTAGACAGGGTTGCCCTCTATCCCCTCTCATATTTGCCCTAATGATTGAACCCCTTGCCATAAAAATTAGGAACAACCCCGACGTTACTGGTATCGTAGTTGGCCCCACCGATTATAAAATCTCCCTTTATGCAGATGACATTCTGTTGACTCTCTCCAACCCTGTCGTGTCCCTTCCCAATCTTCTTAAAGACTTAACAGACTTTGGGACCCTTTCTAATTATAAAGTTAATGCCAATAAATCTGAGATTTTGCCACTGCATCTGCCCCCTTCCCTACTTCATCAGCTCAGACAGTCATTTAATTTCCGCTGGCAAACTAAACAGCTCAAATATCTGGGTATCTTCCTAACAAAATCCTACCAACACCTATTTGCAGCTAATTTCCCCCCCCTATTCTCTAGCATTAAAACTGACCTGGAAAAGTGGGACAAATATATCATCTCGTGGATAGGTAGGATTAATTCTCTGAAAATGAATATTCTCCCCCGCCTTTTATACCTTTTCCAAACTCTGCCCATTAGAATTCCCGTAAAATATTTCAAAACCCTGCAACAACTGGCTACTAAATTCATCTGGTCCGCCCGTAAGCCCCGGATCCGCCAGGAAACTTTATGCCGGCCTATTGGGGAGGGAGGTCTGGGTGCTCCAAACTTTTTGGCTTACTATAGAGCTGCGCATTTCACCCAATGTATATCGTTACACTCGCCTGCAGGCACCAGAGTATGGTCAGACATTGAAGCCCATTACACTGACACCGTCTCTGCCTCCTCCTTTCTCTGGCTCCTACCCCGTCATAGACCCACTCTATCCTCTCTTCTGCCCTCTTTAGCCTTTTCTATATCTATTTGGGATAAGCTTACCAAAACATACGAGCTACTAGCTCAACCCTGGCGTCTTTATCCCCTTTGGAACAATCCGCTTTTTCAACCCGGATTTGATAGACACTCCTTTTCCCCATGGATAGCTAGTGGCATCTGCCATTTCGCGGATTTGTCCCCTCTCCGTGTTTTCCCCTCATTTACGGAGCTACAGACCAGACTTCACCTTCCTAATACCTGCTTTTTTCAGTATCTCCAGCTGCGCCATTTCTATAACTCCCTTGCTCCTCCACAATTTTACACTTCCAGTTCCACTACAGTAGAGTCATTGTGCGCCCTGCGGTCCCCTCCGACGAAACTCATTTCGACCTTTTATCGGCTGTTTCTCCGCCACAAACGCCCTACAAAGGACCCCCATGAGCTACAGTGGGAGCGGGATCTTGGAGAGACATTGGACGGACTGGACTGGGTATCAATTCGAGAGAATCTAGCTAAAACTTCTATATGCGTCCGTATCAACGAAAACGCCCATAAAATTTACTACCGTTGGTACCTGACTCCCAAAAGGCTGAGCGTAATCTTTCCTTCTGCCTGCATGCTGGACTGGAGACGCTGCGGTGAGGAGGGCACCCTGTACCATATATGGTGGACTTGCCCAGCAGTGGTAACCCTTTGGCAGGAGGTCCATTGCCTGATCCTCTCTATCACGGGTGTTCGTGTCCCAGCCTCGCCCACCTACTCCCTACTCCCCCGTCCTATTCCGGACACCTCTAAGAGCGCCCGTCTCCTTATTAAGCATATCCTTAGCGCCACTAAGTGTCAGATCGCAGCGCAGTGGAAGCAGGATTTTCCCCCTTCTTTGTCATCTATTATTAATGAAGTGTGGCGAATATACAAACTAGAATATATGTCCAGCATACTCCATAATTCTCCCAAACGCTTTTCCGGTGTATGGGCTCCATGGCTCACCCACTTTCATGTTACCCCAGGTTTTCATGACTAACCGTTAACTCCCTTTAACAGTACTCCTTCATTCCCCATTCTTAATGGTCACCTCCTTCAAGTCTTCCCTCACCTCTACTTCCTTATCTAAACCTCTGTCCCTTTATCCCCCCTCGTGGGACGATCCCTTAGTCCCAGGATTTCAATACCCTAAGGTTAAATTGTGGATTATACTGTTTCTTTAGCAATGTGTTGTTCTCGTGTTGTTGGATACTCTCCTTGTTTATGCTTATTTGCTTGTTTTTACTTATCCTTCATGGGATTAACATTCTCCCTTAACCTTTTTCCTTTCTGTACCCCTTCCCTGTAACCTTCTGAAAAATCAATAAAACATATTGTCAAAAAAAAAAAAATCCTGTGTAACAGTCACCTTTCACATGCTACACCTACTCACTCTCTATATTGGAAAGAACAACGTTTCAATAAATGGGAATTAGTAAAACAAGCTCCTCAGGCTGTGTATACTGTTCATTATAACCCTATAGCAGAAGGGTTCACAATATAAAACCCATCTTGCACTTGTCTGTTCATTGAATTCATTACTGTCACAATATTGTCCATATACTTATGAACTTTCTCAGAGCATTGTATGATGTGAATGTTACATCATAGAATAATGGCTACACACTGCGTGTAACACTAACCTTGTCCAATACAGTAGTTCATTGATTAAAACATGTGGGACCGGATTCTCAGTCTCGTATTTTTCACTTTACGCACGTTCTTCTACGTTTAGAGCTACTGCGCATGTGTAGTAACTTTTACGCTATCTACGTAACATTTCATAACGTTGCGTACCGCGTGTACGCAATCTACATAACGAAATGTAACGTAGATAGCGTAAAAGAGTTACTACACATTCGCAGTAAATGTAAAAGAGCGCACGTAAAATGAAAATTGCGGGACTGAGAATCCGGTCCATAATTCCTATGTGAGGTCTGACACGGTTGAATGTTGGGCCGCATGGTGGCTCAGGTGATAGCACTCCTACCTCATAGCGCTGAGGTCAGGATTTCTAGTCTCCAACAAGTATTCTCCATTGGGGCAAGAACTGGTGTGAATGAATAAAATAAAGCCTGGTACTTGTGCCCTTTGTGGAGCCTTATAAATAAACAATGATCGTTATCTTCGCTACTAGGAAGACTGTGGAGTATTTTACATTCAGTGATGTTTCATGAGACTGTGTGGCGTAGGGAGTGACTCCAGGACACATTGCTTGGTCTATATGGGCCTGATCCAGACCTACGCTCGTGTGCGTTTTTACGGCGGTCGTAAGCGTAATAACGGCCATTTGTACTTACTGCGCATGCTCGGTATATGGGCCTGGAGGGTGCCAGCCTCGTAATACCGCTCGAGTGGGCGTGTCAGCCATACGAAACCCGTAAATATGCACCGAGTGTGGGGTGAGGCATTTAAATCGTACAGTAAGGGCGCGCAAAGTGGCGTAACTACGGACGCCCGCAGGTTACGATCAGAAAAGTTAGGGTAGGGTTTGGTTTGCTGGGTGTAAGAAAGCTAAACTAAGTACGACCAAGGCGAGTGCCTATGGGAATGTATGGTAGGTACACTGGCGCACATGAGCGTAGGTCTGGATCAGGCCCTGTGTGTATGAATGACCTGGCAGCTTTCTGTACAGCTACACATAATAGAGATTTATTTTTAGCTGTTACAACCTTATCTTTTGAATATTTTGTCAGACGCCATTCTCTGAGCTGCCGCGGTGAGTGACAGGAGAACGCTGACCTTAGATGTGGACGTCCATATAATTTCATTTTCTGTTTTTGATTTATGGTCATAGACAAAGAATTAGAATGTATTATTTAATCACTGGACCTGGAGTTTACGTCTAATGCGGCAGTAATGTAATCGCTCTGTCCCCAGGAGATGTGAGGTGGAGATAAGAATTAGCATGCAGAAAATCTAAGCAAGTCAGCAATGTCCAATGTGAGCACCATACAGGGGCCTGTAGTGTATGTGCTGAGGTCTACCACCCAGGAATATCCTCATTATTATTTCATCACCGCTCTCCAGTTCTAGTCATGTGCACCTTTGCCCTGATTCATTTGCACTCTATTCCAGCGTGTTGCCAGCTGTCTAGGTGCCATCAGAGAAGGGATCAGAGTGGCAATGTAGGAGATGCATTTGCTGAGGCCTTTTATGACTTTTAGAAATGTATAGAATGCACTGTACATCAATAGAATGGACCATGCATTGTATAATGGTCAGCAGATTGCTCTGCATTACATAGCAGAAGTGCAGAGCACTCAAGTTAGAATAATGTACTGTACACAGCATGGATTGGTAGCATGTGCTGTGCATTGTATATCAGTTGGTAAAATTCCTCCTACTTGTGTCTTCTGTAAGTTCTTCCCTCCCACTTAGTTTGTTAGCTCACGTTAGCAGGGTCCTCCAACAACGTGTTGTTCCCCCCTCACTTGGAATCCTCTTGCCCCCGTCTGTTACCCTTTATCCCGTCCCCACTTGGTGGCTCCCTCTCAACCTCTCACTCGCTCTATCCCCTCCTCCCTGATCTGCCAAGCTTAACACCTCGCATTTTACCTTGCTGTCTACACCTGCTTCACTTTATTGTATTGTATTATGTACTATTCTGTCCATACCTACCCTGTATGTCTGTACTGTTTTTTGTTGTATATTGTATGGCGCTGCGGACACCCTGTGACGCCTTATAAATAAACGATAATAATAATAAAATGCATTCATTAGTGATGTCTAATGGTCAGTAGAATGTGCTGTGTGCTATATATCCTTCCGTAGAATGTGCAGTGCTCTGTACATATAGCAGTCAGTAGAATGCTCTGTACACTGTATATGGGTCATTAGATTATACAGTGCAATGCATGCTGGAGGACTACAAATCACAGAGATGACCGCAAACCCTGCCCCCCTTCCATCTCTGTTCATTATTATTGTAGTTATTATGTGGTATATGTATTATTATTATTACATTGTGCATTAGTATGTTGATCATATGCACATGTGTATAACAGTGAGGAGCAGCACTATCTCACTCGCTCTTCTCCTTCCTCTCTCTCTCTCTTTCTTCTCCTCCCTCCCTCTCTCTCTCTCACTCTTTCTTCTCCTCCCTCCCTCTCCCTCTCTCTCGCTCTTTCTTCTCCTCCCTCCCTCTCTCTCCATCTCTCTTTCACTCTTTCTTCTCCTCCCTCCCTCCCTTTCCCTCTCTCTCTCTTTCTTCTCCTCCCTCCCTCTCCCTCTCTCTCACTCTTTCTTCTCCTCCTCCCTCTCTCTCGCTCTTTCTTCTCCTCCCTCCATCTCTCTCTCACTCTTTCTTCTCCTCCCTCCCCCTCTCTCTCTCTTTCTTCTCCTCCCTCCCTCTCCCTCTCTCTCGCTTTCTTCTCCTCCCTCCCTCTCCCTCTCTCTC
>WWET01000535.1:98949-114180 GCA_011038615.1 Limnodynastes dumerilii | reverse complement strand
CTCGAAACCCCCCCCCCCCCCAGGTGTGCCACTTTGCTCCATGATATGGATATGAGAAGACATTGATACAACTTCATATGTGTGATCCAGATTTAATAACGTTAGGGGCCTTACGCAAGTCTCCCTTAACGTTAAGAATGCGAATATGCACGCCAGATGTTACGCTTCGGATTTCTTTGAGAACAGAACACTGTTGAAGGAGATCCGTACAGCATGAGCCATTTCTTCCGCATGCCTAATCCCCGAAAGGGTGGAGTGGATAGGCAAAAAATAAAAAAAGGCATTGTGAGCGGATTTAGGCATTCCGCACAGATCTGCATTCAGATGAACACAGATGGATGCAGAGAACTTAAGGTCGGTTTATGGACACAAATGCCATCCAAAGTCCATACGTGAGAGGGAAGAGAAAGGGTTGTTTGGATTTCTAGACCTCTGGGCACATGGAACACATGCGGAGGACTTGATCAGGTCCAGAGTGTGTTCTGGCTTGAACCATCAGATCAACAAATGCTGAATTAAAGCAACTGTCACAGATTAAAGGAAACTGTATGTGCGTGTGTGTGTGTGTGTGTGTGTGTGTGTGTGTGTCTCTCTCTCTCCTCTCTCTCTCTCTTTCTCTCTTTCTTCTCCTCCCTCTCTCTCTCTCTCTCCCCCCCCCCATCTCTTTCTCCTCCCATTCTATCTCTAAAATAAAAGTCAGAGAATTTGTTACATACATTTCCAAGTATATGATAAGCCACCAGCCATCTATGAGGCTTCTCTTGCAGATGTATGTAACAAATTCTCTGACTTCTATTTTAAAGATAGAAAGTTATGGTTTGTTGCTGGTTAATTGAAAGAGTGCGGGGTGTCTATTGTATCTGTGTAGATTACCTTGCAGCACCTGCTCCATATTACTCCTTATTTGCGATAGATAATATATAGATGGTTTTGTAGGTTGATATCTTAGGCATCTTTGGATACTTAATGATTTATTGCTGTGAATTTGCTGTACAGTTTTACCTTTTCTTCTTATAAGGCTTTATGCATTAGGATCTTTGGGCCAGATCCAGACCTAAGTATGACAGCGGAGCTACGCAAGTCCTTTACATACGTTCCCTGTCCCGTAGAATCTGTGCATGTGCGCGCCAATGTTCCGCAGCGTAAGTACTAACGTACCTAACGTCACTACTTACGCAGAAAGGAATGACCCTTCATTTCCGATGGCCGAATCCCCGCCATACAGCTGTGTATAAGCATGTAAATGCGGGGGCGGGGAAGCCCTGTAATATAGATACAAAAAGAAGTCACCCCAGCACTTTTGCAATTAACCAGTAACCAACCATGACATTCTATCTTTAAAATAAAAGTCCTTTGCATAAGTTCCCTGTCCCGTAGAATCTGTGCATGTGCGCGCCAAATGTTCCGCAGCGTAAGTACTAACGTACGTGACATCAATACTTACGCAGAAAGGACTGACCCTTCATTTACGATGGCCGAATCCCCGCCATACAGCTGTGTATAAGCATGTAAATGCGGGGGCGGGGAAGCCCTGTACGGCCGCAGACCAAGTCGTAACATTTAAGGGAGGGATCTGGACACGTGTCCAGCTTTACTACCGACAGCGGGGAGTGCCGGGGGCGTGGACCCCCACTACAGGAGCGTAACTATGGATCCCTGCACGCACGTAAAGCATGCGGGGGTCTCAGTCTGGCCCTTCATGTGTCTGTGTGAATGTTGTGCATGTGAAGAATTCTTGCTGGTTGTCTATGATGTGTCTGAGCTGCTGGGTTTATATTGTGCTGTTATGGAGCTGGACTCATCTGAACTAAACACCAATCAATAAGCACTTGTGTGGTCAGCACAGCTCTGTTTTCCTCTGAGTCTGCGGAGCCACAATAATCTACGCTCACAGGCCGTCAGCGGAGACTGTGAAATGGGTGCAGGGGACTTTGTTACAGGGAATGTGACATTTTGTAGCGACTGCCAATTATTTTCCAGTAATCTCCCCAGATGGTTGCATTGTGCCCTCCTTCCAGGAGTTAGTTAGCAGCCACATAAGTCTCTGGGCCAGCATTAGGTGACGTCATAGCCCAGTGTGGGCCCCTACGACCAGATGAAGATTTACAGACCCCAAAGTCCTAAAAACACCAGGCAAATATGAAATAAGCTTTCCACATCCACCAATATTACCTTTATATTTAGCTATGATTTCATTATTTCACACATCCAGGCTTCAGTCCCTCCCCTAATAAACCTGTGGTGGTGCCCCCTAAAGACTGGTTCCCAGGCTGCAGCATGGTCATAGTCTATGACTATACTATGATTTGGTGGCAGCTTTTGGTGAAGGCTCCTGATTGGATGGAGTTGTCTGCATGTCTCCCTTGTAGATCTGACACTCATGTGGTGACAGCCCTGTCTCAGCAGAGCGTCAATCCTCCCAGATGCTGTAGGCAGGAGGTTATGGAGTTTGTTAGATGGCTGTTGGTGGATTATGGACGTGTCTCTGCTTGGTGAATAGCCTTCCAGTGACATTACCCGACTACCAGCTTCATCACCAAGACCCTTTGTTCAATAGGATGTAGCAGGAGTGTTGCAATAAATAGGCCCCTTATGTATTTCCATATTTTATTCCCTATCACTAAAAGCTACAAGTAGATTATTGGGTAAAATCTCTGCTCTCATACACAAACATGAATATAACACGGTGCATTGACACAGCCGGGACTCGGATAAACTCTGAGTCACGATGGTTACTCTGCCAGTAGGTGCTCTCCTGTTTTCTGCGGCTGAGTCATGTCCACATTGAATTGCCTCTGCTTGAGACCTTGAAGCGGACGCAGCCGGGGTCTGGTTTTATTGGGGAGATGCAGCATTTCCATCTCCAGATTCTACGAGTGATGTTTCCAATCTAACAGTCTCCTCTTCCCGCTGCTTGTTTTATTCCTGGCGCAGAACGGCCGTTGTCGCCGCTGTTGATGCCATGCTATGATCTCTAATTGTTTCTGTACAAGGGCAGCGCATATACAATCACATTAGAATGCCAGACACACCCTGACACGGGCACCCGCTGCTTAATATAATGCAGATTTCTTTGTCGTTATTTCTTGTTTTCTTGTAAACTCTCAGCCAACAAATCGGAAGTAAAACGTAGAAACGGATCATATAGATACATTACCTGTTGCAGGGTTGCCGACTCTCCCGCAGTATCCTGGAGACTCGACTCACAACATTCTGGCAAATCTCCCGCATGAGAGGCCCCCTGCCTCCCATAATAGTAATCCCTAGTGTTACTAGAGATGGGCGGGATTTGATGATGCAATTTCCATCATCGCCTGGAGCACCACGAATTATGGTAAATTGCGTCATTAAGCCCCGCCCCCATGTCGGCCGCTATCTCTTCGCTCCAGGATCTCCTGGATTAGCAAAGTTGGCATCTCTGTGTTTCATGTATCATCATCAATAATAACAACAAAACATTTCAATATAGGGCTGTAGCTAGGATGCAAGAGAGAAACAGCCGCCCAGGGAGACTCCCTAAAAAGAGGGTGATCTCCCTGACTTCCTGAAGTGTTTGGCAAGCTCCCTGATACTGATTCAGTTCCAGAAGTCATTGCAGTATGATGACAGAATTTGGAAATTGTGTCCTATTTCTCTGCATTGAAAAATATACACTTTGGTCTCTTGTTAATCAGCTGCAGCTTCACCAAGAAGTCAGCGGATCCTATTCTCAGCCTTCACAATAATACTGAATGTATTTATTCACTGACATTTTAATAATCTATAAATACTGATGCCGCTATTTTTATTGAGAAATAGTTTTCTTAGCAGTGGTAGGCACACAACAATGCACAAAACCCCTTTGGTGCAGCATCTTGAAAGCACTATCACAATCTCCCCGATATGATCTATTGTGTGAACGCTTCCTGACCTTCCATAGTGGCTTCTACTAATAGCACCCTTAACCCTGAAGTTTCTATCATACTCTACATAGCACTATTATATATACATCCTGCACATCCCAGCAATGCACTGACAAATCCTACACCCAAAGTCTATTGCATTGCATTGCTCCTCCCCCTGCTCCCAGCATAGCCCCTCCCCCTGCACCCTGTTATTACTGTAGTCACTGCGTTGCCATTAGTTTCCACTCAATTACTGTTGTTTCACAAACAGAAGTGATAATCACTGTCATGTTTATAGGAATTCTTTGAAATCAATATAATTATGTTTTGTGCCTTTGTGAAGCCTTTTCTTTTCTCCTAATGTAGCGGTTGAAATATAATTGGAATATTCAGCCCATTAATGAGTTTCACTAAAGATAAGATGATTACTGCATTATGTGTGTCTGAGACACGGGAGGATTGGACGGATATCTGGTTCTTTGTGGACCTGTTAGGTTCCCCAGTGCTCTGTTTAGCAGATCACCACAAGGAGCTTTGTTAGAAATGTCACAATTACCATATTCAAAATAAATAAAACCTACAAACCTACCCAAACGTGGCACACCCCTATCTGCATAAATAAGTCACTGCGTCTTGACCAGTAACACAAGGCGCTTATTTTATGGCAATGTGCGGCAGTAATTGCTGAGCGGAGTCTTGCATCCTTCCAGTTTTAATATGCTGGAGGATGACAGCGCACAGGTGAAAATATACCCTCATATACACTCATTCCTCGTGCTGCCGTCATGGGAAACACACAATCTTAATTGCTACATCACCCACACTGAAAATAACAGCAAGATATTTAGAATCCTGTTGAGTGTTGTATCATCGGACAGGTGTGTATTATGGATTGGGTGTTGTATATGATGTAACATTGGACAGTGTGTAGCATGGATTGGGTGCTGTATCTGTGTAACATTAGACAGTGTGTACATGGATTGGGTGTTGTATCTGCTGTAACATTGGACAGTGGATACATGGATTGGGTGTTGTATCTGTGTAACATTGGACGATTGAGTTTTGTATCTGTGTAACATTGTACAAGTGTGTACATGGATTGGGTGTTGTATCTGCTGTAGCATTGGACAGTGTGTATCATGGATTGGGTGTTGTATCTGTGTAAAATTGGACAGTGTGTACATGGATTGGGTGTTGTTTCTGCTGTAATAATCTGTGATTTTTGTCTGTTGTGAGTCTGGCCACAATTGGATCTGAGGATGATTGGACTGTGCCCAGCTTAGCGATGGCCCTGTCTATTCTCATGCAGCCATTATACCATGCATATATGTTATAAGTCCTGTACATTAGAGTGTTGTCACAGCATAAGGCGTTGAAGGGTTAACATGTCACCTGTGCAGAAATAGCAGCTATGAGTCAGTGACAAGTCACCCTGCAGTCTGTTAATTTGTTAATTAAACAAGTGTTGGGATGGGGATTTGCCATCTCCTGCCCAGTGTGAATCCATTTCTGTGCTTACAGCTGACTTCGGGGCGAGAACGGGTTAACCCTGTCCTTGCCTGGTCTGCCAGCAGCGGGTGAGGAAGCGGTAGCAATTATTTCTATAATTACTTCTATTTCCTGTGAGATTTAGCGGTGTACACGGCTTACACATCAGAGACACATCCATCGGTCTTACCATCTCTGACATATGTGTCAGGATATATCTACACCATCGCATGTCTGATGTGAGCCTGGAAATATTTGTGTGTATATATAATATTATAATAACACTGTGACAAGGAATGCAATGCTTTTACAGCCATCTCCAGACAAACCTTCTCCTCTCACAGCCAGCAGAGATAAGAAGTGTCCATGCTTCCTTACAGCCATCCACCTTCTCCATGGCCAGCAGTGCTCACACAGTGACCCCCGGGGTTATTGTTAGGAGACAGATTGTCCCTACATTTTTATTGTGTGCGGACCATACAGAGGCGCACGCAAATCATGCAATCCAAAGGTGCAAACAAGCAAATACGTAATGCATTGTACAGGCATGTGACCGCTAAGCGCCACTGTGTGCACAAATGCATTGTGCATGAGGAGAGCGGCACGGTGTAAATGCAGGTTATGATTAATGCAACGTCTGTCAGAAATAACAAAACAATATTTTTATTAAAAAAAAAGTGAAAATATATTTCAATTGCAATAAGACTGAATGGACCACACAGCAGGAGGGGGCAATAAGACTGAATGGACCACACAGCAGGAGGGGGCAATAAGACTGAATGGACCACACAGAAGGAGGCGGCAATAAGACTGGATGGACTACACAGCAGGAGGGGGCAATAAGACTGAATGGACACACAGAAGAAGGGGGCAATAAGACTGGATGAGCACACAGAAGAAGAGGGCAATAAGACTGGATGGACACACAGCAGGAGGGGGCAATAAGACTGGATGGACCACACAGTAGGAGAGGGCAATAAGACTGGATGGGCACACAGAAGAAGGGGGCAATAAGACTGGATGGACACACACAAGGAGGGGGCAATAAGACTGGATGGACATACAGAAGGAGGGGACAATAAGGCTGGATTGACACACAAAAGGAGGGGGCAATAAGACTTGATGGACACACAGAAGGAGGGGGCAATAAGACTGGATTGACACAGGAGGGGCAATAAGACTGAATGGACATACAGAAGGAGGGGGCAATAAGGTTGACAAGGAGAGAGGATATTGGAAGGCTATAGAGACACACCAGAGGGTAGGAATGAATGGCTAAATTAGCAAAATGTCAAAAGAGACAGAAAAAGCAGGACTATTTGTGGTGCACAGCCATAGAAATTCATCTCAGTCTATAATAAATTTAAGAGACTGTAATCAATAAGTCATATTTATTATCACAAATTTCATAAAACTTCACAAAAAAAGAACCTTCCCAGCGAAAATATGTAGATAAAAGCCTCCCTCTATATTATAATAAAAGTTGCATATATATGTGTATCGATACAAGTCGACATCATCATAAAGTACATGCAGCAAATAAGTAAAATAAGCACATTAGGTATCTTATCATAGGAAACATGAACACCTACTCTCAGTCCGGCGGCTATCCCTATTAGTAGGCTAGCAGCCCCACGGACACTCTTCACCTACGCCTGGGTGTGTATCTGATCCTACGCTAAGCTAAATCTAATTACCCAATGTGGCTCACAGAAGGGAGACAGGGCGGCATCCCGGTGCACTCAGGAGCTGCTGAATAAGTTCATCCCAACGCGCGTTTTGCTTGCTTCATTAGGGGGGCAGGTGTCACCTTGACATTTTGCTAATTTGGCTTCTTTTAGGACTATATAGGTGGAAGCTTAATTAATTATTATTATTATTATTAATAAATTATTATTACTTTCTAATACACTTATGCCAGTGCAACATTGTGCTTTTCTATAGTCAATAGGAATGGATGGCTACAGAGACACACACATTGAGAGGGGAGATTAGATGGCTGTAGAGAAACACAAGTATGGGGTAGATTGGATGGCTGTGGAGACATACACAAGGATGGGTGATTGGATGGCTGTAGAGAAACACACAAGGATGGGGGATTGGATGGCTGTAGAGAAACACACAAGGAAGGGGGGGATTGGATGGCTGAAGAGAAACACAATATCTCCTATCTATCTATCTATCTCCTATCTATCTATCTATCTCCTATCTATCTATCTATCTCCTATCTATCTATCTATCTCCTATCTATCTATCTATCTCCTATCTATCTATCTATCTCCTATCTATCTATCTATCTCCTATCTATCTATCTATCTCCTATCTATCTATCTATCTCCTATCTATCTATCTATCTCCTATCTATCTATCTATCTCCTATCTATCTATCTATCTCCTATCTATCTATCTATCTCCTATCTATCTATCTATCTCCTATCTATCTATCTATCTCCTATCTATCTATCTATCTCCTATCTATCTATCTATCTCCTATCTATCTATCTATCTCCTATCTATCTATCTATCTCCTATCTATCTATCTATCTCCTATCTATCTATCTATCTCCTATCTATCTATCTATCTCCTATCTATCTATCTATCTCCTATCTATCTATCTATCTCCTATCTATCTATCTATCTCCTATCTATCTATCTATCTCCTATCTATCTATCTATCTCCTATCTATCTATCTATCTCCTATCTATCTATCTATCTCCTATCTATCTATCTATCTCCTATCTATCTATCTATCTCCTATCTATCTATCTATCTCCTATCTATCTATCTATCTCCTATCTATCTATCTATCTCCTATCTATCTATCTATCTCCTATCTATCTATCTATCTCCTATCTATCTATCTATCTCCTATCTATCTATCTATCTCCTATCTATCTATCTATCTCCTATCTATCTATCTATCTCCTATCTATCTATCTATCTCCTATCTATCTATCTATCTCCTATCTATCTATCTATCTCCTATCTATCTATCTATCTCCTATCTATCTATCTATCTCCTATCTATCTATCTATCTCCTATCTATCTATCTATCTCCTATCTATCTATCTATCTCCTATCTATCTATCTATCTCCTATCTATCTATCTATCTCCTATCTATCTATCTATCTCCTATCTATCTATCTATCTCCTATCTATCTATCTATCTCCTATCTATCTATCTATCTCCTATCTATCTATCTATCTCCTATCTATCTATCTATCTCCTATCTATCTATCTATCTCCTATCTATCTATCTATCTCCTATCTATCTATCTATCTCCTATCTATCTATCTATCTCCTATCTATCTATCTATCTCCTATCTATCTATCTATCTCCTATCTATCTATCTATCTCCTATCTATCTATCTATCTCCTATCTATCTATCTATCTCCTATCTATCTATCTATCTCCTATCTATCTATCTATCTCCTATCTATCTATCTATCTCCTATCTATCTATCTATCTCCTATCTATCTATCTATCTCCTATCTATCTATCTATCTCCTATCTATCTATCTATCTCCTATCTATCTATCTATCTCCTATCTATCTATCTATCTCCTATCTATCTATCTATCTCCTATCTATCTATCTATCTCCTATCTATCTATCTATCTCCTATCTATCTATCTATCTCCTATCTATCTATCTATCTCCTATCTATCTATCTATCTCCTATCTATCTATCTATCTCCTATCTATCTATCTATCTCCTATCTATCTATCTATCTCCTATCTATCTATCTATCTCCTATCTATCTATCTATCTCCTATCTATCTATCTATCTCCTATCTATCTATCTATCTCCTATCTATCTATCTATCTCCTATCTATCTATCTATCTCCTATCTATCTATCTATCTCCTATCTATCTATCTATCTCCTATCTATCTATCTATCTCCTATCTATCTATCTATCTCCTATCTATCTATCTATCTCCTATCTATCTATCTATCTCCTATCTATCTATCTATCTCCTATCTATCTATCTATCTCCTATCTATCTATCTATCTCCTATCTATCTATCTATCTCCTATCTATCTATCTATCTCCTATCTATCTATCTATCTCCTATCTATCTATCTATCTCCTATCTATCTATCTATCTCCTATCTATCTATCTATCTCCTATCTATCTATCTATCTCCTATCTATCTATCTATCTCCTATCTATCTATCTATCTCCTATCTATCTATCTATCTCCTATCTATCTATCTATCTCCTATCTATCTATCTATCTCCTATCTATCTATCTATCTCCTATCTATCTATCTATCTCCTATCTATCTATCTATCTCCTATCTATCTATCTATCTCCTATCTATCTATCTATCTCCTATCTATCTATCTATCTCCTATCTATCTATCTATCTCCTATCTATCTATCTATCTCCTATCTATCTATCTATCTCCTATCTATCTATCTATCTCCTATCTATCTATCTATCTCCTATCTATCTATCTATCTCCTATCTATCTATCTATCTCCTATCTATCTATCTATCTCCTATCTATCTATCTATCTCCTATCTATCTATCTATCTCCTATCTATCTATCTATCTCCTATCTATCTATCTATCTCCTATCTATCTATCTATCTCCTATCTATCTATCTATCTCCTATCTATCTATCTATCTCCTATCTATCTATTCCTATCCTATCTATCTATCTATCTCCTATCTATCTATCTATCTATCTCATATCTATCTATCTCATATCTATCTATCTCATATCTACTCATATCTACCTATCTATCTATCTATCTCCTATCTATCTATCTATCTATCTATCTATCTCCTATCTATCTATCTATCTCCTATCTATCTATCTATCTATCTATCTATCTATCTATCTATCTATCTATCTAATATCTATCTATCTCATATCTATCTATCTCTCTCATATCTATCTATCTATATTATAATACAGAAATCGGACAACGGAGTAAAATTGTGCACAGATTAAATCTAATAAGAAAATCAGACCTATCTGTAGTCATGATGTTGGATACAATATTGACTGATGTACAAATGCGTTTCCCAGAATCCTCCTCTCTGTTGTATAGAGGCCACCAGTCTCCCAGCATTGTAGAGTGTTCACCTTGTTGCCTAGAGGTCACTAGATTAGGTGAATTTAGTAATGTAGATACTGAGGATAACAGGAATGTGTATATATTGTAGTTCACTTACATATATTGGATTGCTAGATGCAATCAGTGGAATGTAGTGTTATATGATGTAGATACTGAGGATAACAGGAATGTGCATATAATTCAGGTACATGTTTAGATTATATAGATGTATATACTGTATAGAAGTGCGATATAGTGACTGTTATTCCTGTAGTTTTCCTAATCTGTTTGGATTGAGCTGTTTCTTTTATATTGGGGAGTTAACACATCACCACAAGTTTATTGATTTAGTTACACAATCACAATGTGTTATCTTATAACAAGTGTGATTGGTGAACATGTGTTTCTGAAAGTAGCTTAGGTGGAATGATTATAATGGTGTGGGATCCGTGTGGCAAGATGTATCATGACACATCACAGCTCAGTAACATTCCTTAGAGGTTATAATGCTATCTTCTGTATGCTCACAAACATAGAGAATAAATAGGATTATTATTCTAGTTCTATTAATAGGATTATTGCTTCTAGTTGTTCCCTCAAATAAAATGTTTCCAAATGTAAGAATGTAATCAAACACTTACCCCGAATAGATGTCTGTAACTTATTCACAAGGCAAACCAGGTCACATAATAATTGCTGGGAGTTAACCTATATTCCCCATAACTACTGCAGAAAAAATTATAGTTGTGTTGTCTGCCCAGAAAATAAAAGAGAAGAAATTAGATGTAAACGGTTGTATATGAAATACATTACACAAAACATTAACCGTTTATTGCTCTGGCCCTTTTATAAGGTATTAATACAATTTAATTGGCAATATTAAGTACAAAAAAGGAAAATGCACATTGAAATCAATTTTTTTTTTTTATTTTAAATTTGTAATAATTCAAAAACTATGTACGTTTGTGCCCTGATCCACAAAACATTAAGGCAATTGTTTAAGCGCTTAGGAGCATTTTGTTAGGTGTGTTGTGCTTCCAAAACTCTCTGGACCTGGTTCAAATTTAACAACGTAGCTAAATATATGCAGGCTGTGTGCATCTTGGCTTATTTTTTGCAAATTGCGCATGCACCATCCCGAAAAGTGGGCGGGAGAGGCATTTAAATAGGGCAGGGTTTGCAAAGTCTGCATATACTTTAGCAAAATGCGCACACAGATACACACAGAGAGTTAGTCGCCCTATGGAGACTGAAGTCAGCAAAGATCCGGTAGAACGAGAGGTGTGTCTTGGGAGTTTCCTAGCCACTTAGGTGCAGATTTTTGCGAGGAGGTTTTTACGGACATGTTACGGACTCCTAAAACTGAACAAACCCATAAATTTAGAATCCAGTATCAAATAGCATTTTTTTTGTAAATGCAAGCCACTTCTGTCAGGCACTGGTTAATCATTCCCACATGGAACAGAGCACAAAAATAAATAAATAAAAAAATCTTTATTATACTTGAAAAAACAAAAAAAAAAAACCAAACCATTCACATCAAGTAAACAGGTAAAAACAGTAAACTTGATTTATTGCAAAAAAAAAAAAAAAATCTAATACATTTATTTTTTGTTTTTTTCTTTTTACACAGGTTTAAAATATAAAGTCCCTTTAAGGGCATTTCATTTATTTAAAAATGATAACATATGTCATGGAATTTTTACGTGTTATAAAAGGATCGTGCAGTTTCTGACTTGAATACTCTTAGAAACCTTTTTATTTTTTTTACTATATATCTTTTAGCTTTAATTTACCAAATAACTTTAATCCATCAGATGAAATGTAACACAAATAAATTTACACCAAAAAATAATCTTTCTGCAGGCACAGGAATTTATTTCAGTATAGCTAATGTCGGGGTTTACTTTTTGTAATTTTTTTTTTTAGGGAAAAATAATGGTGATGAATTAACAAACTTAACAAAACAGTTGAAATGGATTTAGTCAGAAACATGTTTTTTTTAAAAAAAAAAACCTTAAGACAAAAATCACATGACCTAAACACGATCACATACATCTCATGTCTTTTATGTTTTTTTAGGAATAGAATGTGCAAACCAAGATTGGTTCCTCAGTGAAACATTTATCATTTGTTGAGCACACAGAGAGAATCATTAATTAGCTTACGTTGAGAGTAAATAAGGCTTTTTGGTTGTATTTTCTTTTAATCCTATAAAGAATTTTTTTTAACTTTTTTGTATTTGAGACAGAAGTTATAAAAGAGGGGATTGACTGCGGTGAACCATTTATTAGAAAATAAATAAAAAAAATCACTCCACATATTGATTGAGCCTCAGCACTAATGAGATAATGTACCATTTAATATGGATGTGAGAGTTTTTAATCATCTTCAGTCTGTTAGGGTTGTATGAGAAACAAGAACAGATATCAATTAATGTAAGAACAAGGAAGAATCCTCAGGGTGGGTGTATGGAGGCTTCAAATATTAAATACAAATATTTCTATATATTCCCTCTATAAATGGGCATTTCGCAATTAAAAAAGATTTAATGGTACAGGAGAGAGAATGTTAGTAAGATGCACTCCTTTACTAGAGAGTAGAAGATACAGGTGTGGTTAAGCAGACGGACGTCCAAAATTCATGATTTAGGTGGTGATTGGGTGCTTAAATATTCAGGGTCCCTAAAGCAGGTGACGTTTACGGAATTATCGAAGCCAAAGCAAGTTTTCATAACCATCTAATCAGAGAAAGCCTAAATGGACCCCATAGATTCCTGGATTTCATTTCCCTCCACCAAGTGAAAACCATCATTCTCGGTCACCTCATTCATGTAAGACAGGGCAAAAAATGCAGACTAATTGCTTACACATTCAGAGGTTTGCTGTATCCCATCTGGCAGATAAAGTATTAATTAATGTAACATTAATATGGGTAACTGGTTTTTTCCCTTTTATTCCCTTTTCCAGCACAGGTGTTTGGCCTCCACATAAATGCAGGCATTAGGTGAACATCAAGGGCCAGATTTACTAAGCTATGGGTTTGGAAAAGTGGAGATGTTGCCCATAGCAACCAATCAGATTTTAGCTCTCACTTTCCTATTACATACTAGAGAATGTCAGCTAGGAACTGAATGGTTGCTATGGGCAACGTCTCCACATTTCCAAACCCGCAGCTTAGTAAATCTGGCCCCAACTATAGTTTGGAAGCTTAGAAAATCTAGTGGTCATAGAGAATGGATGATAACATGGAGGTCATGCAGTTATACCAAGGAATTATCTTACATTATTGCGAATCTCACACCAAGCACTGGCCAAAGGGTCTCTGTGATACAATTACTCATAAAAGAGGCAAATTCAAGCACATTGTGTCCCTTTTGTTTTTATTAGTTTAGTGAGGTTCACTGACGTTTCAGCCTTGTACAGTACTGGCCGTGTAAATGCTCTTCAGACCAGAAATCGGAGGAACCAGTTTGCACATTCACCAACCACAGCACATAAGAAAAGACATTTCTTTCTTTTTTTTTTTTTGTTTTTTTTTTTTTTTTCCAACACGTTAATACGAACAACATAAGTTAGCACCACAATTAATCAGCATCTGAGTACAAATCCGGAATATTATAAACACAGAAATGGAGAAAGAGAGAGAGAGAGACCTTAAAACATCTACATGGGAAGCTACCACAATACAGTTCATGTTTTTGCTTGTTTATTACGCCATATCTACATAGTTTATGGATACAAGTGAAGCATGCATGATAACTCTTCCAGCTAGCACTTGGCGTGGGTATGGCTGACTGGAAGTAGTGGCAGGTTGCCCACAGTGGAACAGTCAGTGAGTTCAAAATATAAAAACAATAGCACCACAGGAGAACTGAAGAACATAGCACCTACGTCTGACAAGACTTTCCNNACAGGCAATCTCCCACCCTGTGACAGGGCCACACGGAGGTAAAACACTGTACAACGGCCTTTGCCACGCGCGCCAATTTTGTGGAGTCTCTGAGTCTGAAACGCGTCATGCAAAACATGTCAGGTTTGCCCTCCGATAATCTCTTATTGATGGCGCACAACGTATGCACGAATAAGCTGGATGTGAGGCGTGCGTTGGAATCGACCGATCAACTTTTTATTTTCTAAAAACTTCTTTCCATAAATATGATAAAATCAGCGCTCTATACAATTTCAGGACCTGGCTGTATCTGGTTAGTGGAGTTCAGGAGAAGTGGCATACTTGCATAGCTAGTTTTCAATCATTCTGCTATTGCATGGGGTGTGCAGTGAGGGGGCGACAAATTTAACCCTGGAAAGTAACAAAAATTAATAAAAAAAAATAAAAACCACGGGCGCATACCACGTGTAGGAGACCTGAACTCTGTGGTTATAAAAATTTACATATCGCCACAAAATTGCCGCTATTCACTCGGCCACATGCAAGCTTTAAAGCAAGGATAAGGCAGCCTTTTTCTTTAAAAACATAATAATAATATACAATACAAATAATTACATACAAAAATATAAGCACCTTTAATACAAAGGGGGGAGGGCAGGCACAATGTGACATGCGCATTCAGGAAGACTGGAAGAGAGAGTCCTTTCTGCTCCGAATTTGTTTCAGGCTGGATTATTATGTTCAAGCATCTCCGTCACCAGGGACGATATTCTACTTGTAGAAAGGGTCATAGGCGGAGCCATGTGCTTGTAGTGATTGATTGTCACGTGATGCTGTTTAGGTCATGTGATCCCAAGGCTTTGGGCACCGAGTGTTTTT
>WWET01000535.1:85770-98878 GCA_011038615.1 Limnodynastes dumerilii | reverse complement strand
CACACAACCTCGGGCAACATATGGGGGTTCAACCCTTCACCGCCCCAGTTTCAAAACGTGCATGTGAGAAAAATAATAAACTGTGATGAGGTTTCAAGGTTGCTCATTTGGAAACTTGGCGTTCTGGTATTGACCTCTTTTCTCAAAAAAAAAGTGTATTTATGTATATTTATTTATCTTTTTTTAATAATTTTTTTTTTTTAAGTTTTTGTTTTGTTTTTCTGGAGCGTCTTTTTAGCCTAGAAAACACACTGGTCCCACTTCAAAGCCGAATTTCTGTGTTGGGTCTCCAAAGTCATTGAACATTAGGTCCACTATGGGGGCTTGTTCCACTTTGGGCGTGTTGAGCTCCAGGATGGTCTTCTGTGTGCCTTTCTTTGCCTGTTAGAGGGAGATAGAGGGAAGAGTCATTATCAGACCTGTTACCTCTCACCACGTCTATTGATAAACCTGGCTGCAGAAGACCACATAGTATAGAAACACAGGGTCTCTAAACATCCATAATACACTATACACAAGCTCTAATATATACTTCCAACTTATAATATGCAATGGATCTAGATACATTTATATTATACTAATCATAGGGCCTGTATACATAACATTTTACACACATATATATTATATAATCTTCTATACAGCCACACAGCATCTATTGTATACCTCCATCCTACACTGTACAGAGTGTAGTTACACTCATTTACTCATTTATTTTACACTTACAGATTACACTGAATAAAGAGTACTAAGTATATGTTCATCTTACAATAAATATAATCTACTGTACTACAAAGCAGGGTCTATAAAAATATATAGTACACCTACAGATTGCTATAAACATCCACATTACACATCTATATTACACTATAAAAGGTCCACTTTATATGCTTCCAACTTCCACCATCCACAGGGTCTATATAAATCCATAGCATATCTATAGATGGCTGCGGGTCTTTTATCAGAAGAGCCATTTTATTACCAGCCATTTCCTAACCGGCTCTTAAATCGATTGATAATCGATCAGCCGCAGGACAAAGATGTAGCGGCGAATAGTACGTATTTATGTAACCCGACCCTTATCCTAATCCAGTGATGGCTAACCTGTGACACTCCAGGTGTTATGAAACTGCATTTCCCATAATGCTTTGTCAGGTATCCGCTATGCTTTTGCATTTAAGGCATGCTGGGACTTATAGTTTCACAACACCTGGAGTGTCACAGGTTAGCCAACACTGTCCTAATCCTTACCCTAACCCTCCCCTTCCATTACCCCAACCCTCTCTTCCCTGCAGCCAGAGCCTAAGACACCCTTTCCTGCAGCTCCAAAAGATCAAATCAAAAGTTTTTTGAGCATCTGTGGACAGCACACACTGGTGAGATATCTGGTGAGATGGTCTGTGGACAGTACACACTGGTGAGATATCTGGTGAATGGTCTGTGGACAGTACACACTGGTGAGATATCTGGTGAAATGCTCTTTTGATTGTGTGCTTGAAAAGATTATCTTCCAAAAAAGCCCAGGTTGTACCCAGCCTTAGGGTCAGGCAGTGGGGAAGGGAGAATTATGGTCAGGCTGTGGGGAAGGGAGACTTAGGATCAGGCAGTGGGGAAGGGAGAGTTAGGGTCAGGCAGTGGGGAAGGGAGACTTAGGATCAGGCAGTGGGGAAGGGAGAATTAGGGTCAAGCTGTGGGGAAAGGAGAGTTAGGGTCAGGCAGTGGAGAAGGGAGACTTTGGGTCAGGCAGTGGGGAAGTTAGTGTTATAGTGTTAGGATAATGGAAAGGGAGGGTTAGGGTAAGAATTAGTATAAGGGTCGGGGTAGGATAAATAATCACCTCTCGCCGCTGCAGATTCATTTTCTGGATCTTCGATTGCTTGTCCTCGGCGGGACAAGAGCAATCGACACCAGAGCCAATTCCCATTCCCAGGGTTTTACACTATAGACATCCATATTACACTATCTTATAAATACTTCAAATTTACATCTGTATTATTCTATAATATACACCGTGTCTACTAAATACAACTATTTTATACTATACATATCTCTATTACACTATGCACAGGATCTATATATTACATTATACACAGGGATTATATACATCGACATTACACTGTACACAATGTCTACTATATAACTACTACTTTACAACTTACTCTATACAAATATCTATATAACACTATGCAAATCACCCCTAAAGATTACACTATACACATCCATATTATCCTTATAGATTACACTATACACATCCATATTACCCCTATAGATTACACTATACACATCCATATTATCCTTATAGATTACACTATACACATCAGGGCTCGAAGTGAGGGGGTATATGGGGGTATGTTATACCGTCACTTCTCCCACTGATTTAATAAAAAATCTATAAATCTCCATTCTCTTCTATTATTTCTAGATATTCATACCGAAACTTCCAAATATCCATACCGCCACTTCCAAATATCCATACCGCCACTTCCAAATATACATACCGCCACTTCTAAATTTCCACTTCAACCACTGATACACATCCATATTACTCTGTGCACAGGCTCCTATATACACTTACTATGCACTGACTGATAAGTGTGTGCATCCATGATGGGGAGGAGGCCAGGAATGTGTTTGTGTTTTGGGTGATATTTTGTCCTCACAGTTTGTATAGAGGGATCTTGCAAGAAACCTCCGACCGTGACTATAGTAAACCTGATTTCTCTAAGAAGGGATTATACGTCAATTATCTTTTACTGTAAGTAAATTGTGGGATTTCCAGACATTTCACTTACAATAAAAATCTATAAGAAATAAATAGCAGGGACCGTGCAGACAATCATTTCCTATTGATAGATTTGTTTCTTGTGTCAGAACTAATAACGCTCCCCCTGTGTCTGGCAGGGCGACATCTAACATGATCAATACTGCGCTGTATTCCCAGCAGCCATGCTGGATCTAGATACAGATAGATGAAGCTGTAATAAGCGGAGATAAAGTGCCTTTACCACACATAACAGAGGCATCACTTACTGCACATCCATCCATGATGGCGCGGATGTAAGGATTGTTGTCATAGGACATCTCTTCATCGTTGGAGCCCAGGAAGCGGATGGCTTTGTCATAGCTGTTGGTGGCACTGTCGTGCCAGGCCACGGACTGGTAGCAGTTGTAAGTTATGTTCTGCCTGGCGGAAGCACTTAGAAGCTTCAGGAACGTCATCTGTACCACACCGATGGGGTTTCCATCTGCGTCCACGTAGGACAACTGAAAGAGATCCAAGACAGCTACAGGGTGAATACGGAGGTCTCGGCCTCATGCCTTTCTATGTGTAATGATGGAGAGAAGCTCCTTAGCATCGTCCTTCTCACTCACCCACTGCATGGAATGCCCTGTGCAACTGGCGAGCTGCCCATTCCAGAGTTAGGGGCCCATAGAACTAAAGACACCTCCTCCCCACAACAAATAGGTTTTTATCCATGCTCAAGGAGGTAACTAATATATCCAAACTTACTAGGAATGACTGTGTTGCCAGATGGATATAAAAGAGCCACATCACAGTGCTTCATCCTTCCCCCCCCTCCAACCCTCTGAGCTTCCTGGGTCATTGTTACCCCCCTGTCTAATGTAGGAAGGGGCAGTGGAGTGTATACTGCCGGCCATTGTTGTATCGCCAGATAGCAACCACTGTGGAATGCGGAAAATGGAAGTTCTAAGAGCGTTCCTTATATGTTTAATCTCATTGAATGCTACTCGAGGCCAGGTTTCACTGGTGTAACCTTATTACTTAAAATCACCCATTCCTGAGCATGAGAACCAATTTTCATGTGCAGATGGTACATAGAACATAGCAGCTGTGACATAGTCATTCCCAGCATCAGAGGCACATGGTCTGTGGCTGCCTTTGTTTCATGTACTATTATAACACCGGAACAGAATATAATTCAGTAACAGATAGATGAAATCATGTCAGGTGATTATCCAGACGGAAAGAGTCTGATACTATCGCCACATGTTTTATTATCCAAAACTATACATCATTAAATAATATAGAATAAAAATAATACAAACCAGACAGAGAGCGTTGTATCTCCACAGAGGAAAACATGACTAAACAGGAGAGAGCCACATGCGAGACACAGCTACCAGCACAGATATTGTCTCCTGTCTGCATTGCTGCAAATGTCTTTTACTGTGCTTAGTAAATATCATGGTCCGGCACCACCTAAAGACACATGACTGTCCCTGGGTATCTGTGTGACCTCCAATGAAGTATTTACAATTCATGGCCGCTGTACATAATCTAGGATGAAGCAGTGGCAGAGCTTACAGAATGCTTAGCTGTGCTGGCAGCTGATTCTTTAAACCACGTTTCCACAATACCTGCAGTTAATTGAACTTCTGTATCCCAAGCAGGAAGCACTTGAGGGAGTTCAGGATAAAGGAGGCTTATAAGGAAATTGCTGGATAGCTTAGAAAACGCCATGAAAAACAAGAGCCGCCTGGAAAGATGCTGTGAAGTTAAGACGGAGAAGCCGCTGATGGCAGCGAGAGTGGGAGACAGCTTCAAAGCAGTCACCCTGAGCTGAACAGAGTACCTATGATAGGGAGAGCGTTTCTCCATGACACCTAAACTATGCCAATGACATACTGTATGGGGCTGGGCAATCCACGATCACCACAGGTTCAGCCCATACAGCCCATATAGAGCAGCTAATGCCACTGCAAGCAACATGTATGGGCCAATGCTCTAATGCTCTCAGCCTTTTTTGGGGGAGTACCAGCTGCCCCCTATGGAGTCATATCAAGTACCAATATCATGTAGACACATACCACAAGGTTTTTGTTGTTTACATATTTTTGCAGTGATTTTAAGGTGCATTTTCTGCATATGTCATTAAGCCCCCGATATATTTTTATCATGTCCTCAGCTATCTGGTATTCTACCTCCTTACGAATTTGCCCAGTTGCCCTGAGTACCACCTGACAGAGATCCAAGTACCACCAGTATTACTGGTACCACTGGTGGAGAACCTCCTGCTCTAATGCATAGTCATGAAGAGATCATAGGTACCCAAAAGACGCAGTAAGAGGAATTCCTGGGTCATCACAGGAACAGCCCAACAGCCAAACTCCGGCACCAGAAACACCCAGGGGAAACAAAGTGTATTTTAAGGTGGATCTTACACTCAGGGTATGAAAGCTAATTCCTTCATCACAATGCTACATAATACAGATGGAAGCCAAGTCACTGAGATAACTCTTATGCAGTCATGCATTGTTATTATGTGATAAAGCAGGACTGATGATAAATAACTGTTCTGTGTGACATAACAGCCAAGGTGTGAGATAACGTGTAACACGTGATCTTCCCTCATCACTGATACGCTTCTGTCCATGGCTTTGTTAGACCATCAATATACTACATTGCAGATCATACATCTGGTTGTAATAGGATGATGTTTGCAGTGTCAGCTGTCTCTGAGTCACAAACTTTATGTTGTCTTTCCAAAGACCATTTGTAAGTGACTTGGAAACCATCTGTATAGGTCTGTGTCACGGCTGACGGGCACCTCAGAGGTTATTAGACCAGACAGATGAACATACAGCGTTTATACTCCATTACCCTGTCACAGATTATCTGGATGGTAATTGAATAAAACCCATGTAGACATCTAGCGATTTGCCATCTTCTGCTTGTTTAGAATGATATGCTATTTGTTTGTGGGGCATCCCGCCACTGCTTTAGGTGTATTTAGGTGTCAGAAAGCCAGTAATAGAGCTCAATATAATTCAGTTGCCAGAAACTGACCTTCGGTTCCAGTTCCACCTTAAATTCATTTTCCTTGTAATCGGGAAACAGCATTTCCCCTGTACCCGGGTTAGTAACACATGCAGAGTGGTTTGGCCATTACCAAAGCAGGCTCCGAACTCTGGTTGAGGTTTGAGGCCGGGTTAGGACTTACCATGGACCCTCGCTTGTAATGACTATACCATGTACCAGGCAGCTCTTTGGGCCAACGAGCAATTTTATTCTGTAAAAATAGACATGTGTTACAGAGACTGAACGTAATGTCTGAGTCTTACCAGTTTACCGCGCTTAAATTCACTGAACCAGGAGCCTGGATTCTCTTTGGGCCAGGAGGTAAGTTTAGCCTGAATTGTGGAATGGAAAGGATAGCAAGAAACACAAAGTTATACACCAAAGATTGTGAATAACCTCCCCCCTCCCCAAGCTATAAAGCGGTGACATCCAGACACCTCATCTCTGGCTCCTGCGGACAGGCTCTGGGGCTGAAGGGACATTTGGCCTTTAGTAACGAGGTAAAGCAATATATATGTAATCAAAGGAAGAGACGCCTATCAACAAGAAGCCTTTTATAGAACAGAAGAAATGTGACAATAAGGTGGAAACGCTGGAGGGCTGCAGGGGTCTGCTCATTACACCTTCCTACCAGTGCTACAGAATCTGAAACACAGACTGTATCCATTAATTGCATACCGCTCTATAGGCCGCTTCATCTATTGAAATATTTCTCCTGTGGGCATTAAAGGATAAAACAAGGCATTGTCTTTAAGCCTTCATTCACCAGTGTGAACTATCTCAAAGCTTAGAACCAGACTTCAAAGAAAAACCCTAATCCTGCAGTAATTCCTCCATCGGAAAGGAACATCCTTAGATAACGCCCCCCTCTGTCTGATCGAGGTCACTGAACAGTCACACCAGCAATACTGCTCTCAACAATCCCTTCCACAGGTGTATTAACCACTGATTAAGGTAATCTCACTTGACCTCGTTGTGTGGCAAATCAAGATGTCTAGATTGGGATTCTCTGTTCTAGGTTATGTCTTACGTGCAGTGTGTTCATACACAAAAGCCAGGCCTGGCGCCCGGTATTCTCCTACGTATCAGCAACAAGACCTAAAAATGATCTGTGTGAGAGAGCCAGGAGAATGGCAGGAGATATGGCCTCTGCAGTAAGTGTATGTAAAGCTAGGGGGCACTGTTTGTAAATGTGAGTCTGACACTTATGTGGTTGGATGACAATTATTCTTCCCTCAGTGTGAATCAATAATGTGCCTGGCTTCCAATAACTTTGTCTCTGCATGAAGCAGTCAATTCTCCAGGAATGTCCCTAATAAATGAAATCACTTCCTTGGCCATTTCCCATGTCATGTCTCTATCCACTTTCCACATTATAACCCAGAATGTGTTCCCGTCGCTTATATGCATCTAACTGTTTGACTGAGCAAATGCATTCCTCAGGACACAAGTTATGTGACCTGTAACCTAGTAGCATGTGACCCAGGACTGACCTATGACTTTTGTCAGACTCGGTCATGTGGTTCATGTTATTGATAGGTGGATCCATTAAGGAGTGAGTAATATTAACACATTGGGCCAAGGCAGTCAATACCGCCGGCATTCAACGTCTATGGAGAGGCAGCAATTAATTAAGTGATCTTAAAATACTGGACGCAGTGTGTTCTCTCCCTCGCCAAGCCTTTCTGGTGCCAGACGTTTCAATTGATTATAATGCCAAATTCAAAGAGAGTCTACAACACTTACTCCTTCAGACTTCTTGTCGGGGAATATACACGACTCTCCTCCCACCGTGAAATTGCAGAAGACCTTAAAGGAGTCTCTAGAGCAGCCCTGGTTGGGATCAATCCAGTATTCACCTAAATGTGAGACATTTGTACAGGTTGTGATCGACAGCTGTTATATTCTATTTATTTCTATTTCACTAAATCTTCATTACCATTCTCTCAGTTCCTTTTGTCTTTACATTTAACCTCTTTGCTGGCAAAAGCAGAGCCCTGAATTCATCATCTATAACTGGCACAATAACATTCGTATTGGACGATCAATGTGGCAGAATTAATACCAGATAATGTCCCTGGCTGTGAATGATCAGATTGTTACAAGTCAATCCAGTAAAATCTCAGCACAGAATGAAACGTAGTGAGATCACATATCCCCACTATGTGTATATAGATGATACATATCACTATTTGTACTGTATATTATTCATCAGGTGATACATTGTAATCTCACCCCACCAGATGTATTCATAGGAACAAAGCAGAGATCAGACTATTATGTGTGCAGAGCTTAGAGCAGGCTTACATTATATTCTGCCTGTTACACAAAGCTACAGAAATCATCATTTTATAATCAGGGAAACACTGGGCTCCTGGAAATGTCATTTCAATGGGTGTCTCAAAAATCAGAACTGACATTGTGGAAAGGTACAACAATCCCACGAATACTTTTCTGAATAAAGAGATGCCGGATAAAAGAACCCAGAGCATGGACCCACTAATGACTATGCCCTTCCCAGACATTACCTTAATATAACTGCTTACATGTGACACTGCAGGGTGGTTTCTACATTCATCTCTTGCCCCTACACAGGGTCCAATTAGTGTTAATAATCAGGACAATCTGGCATTGAACTCACCATCTGGGAAGTCAGTGTGGCACAGTTGTAAGTCCTTGCAGGTTCTTGCTGGGTTACCCTGTGTTCCTAAGGGGTGTTTCATCTGCTCAATTTCCAGTTTTAGGGAGTTCAGAGACCCGAAGATTTCCTCCATACCGTCTGCGTAATCCATGTAATTATTGTCTGCAGTTCCTTCGTCCACCACTTGGCTGGCATCAATGTTACGTTTGGTTCTTTTGGAGGACTGGACAGGAAGTGGCTGAATGACTTCCCCTGGAGGACCCTAGAACAGTAAACCTGACATTAAGGACCCTCCCACTGCGAGACCGTATGCTGTTTACCGGTGATGAGGGAATGACTTACCGGAGGGCCTGGCGGGCCGGGAATTCCAGTTTCACCCTTTGGACCAGTTGGACCCTAAAAAGAGAACACAGTCAGGGAAAGATCAATGGATTAGAAGAAAATAAAGACAATTTTAAGGTAGAGACCATCCAATATGACATCTGTTACCTACCGAAGACCCTTTAGCACCTTTTGGTCCAGGACCACCCTGAAACATAAAACACAAGAAGTTTGAGAGCTGAAGATACAGGTAGAGGTAACACAGCTGTACTTCAAGATGGTGTACATACCGGTAATCCAGGGGGGCCAGGAGGACCTACAGGACCGGCTGGGCCAAAGATACCCTGCAAGGCGAGAAAGGGAGTCAGAGCATGGCTGGGACTATGACCTGTGTACAACAGACTCTGTGCACTAATATCTTCCAGTATAAATATTTCCAGAGCATGAATCTGTATTGTGTGTAATGTGTGTATTCAGAGATAAGGGCCTCCATTATTCTGACTGAGAGGAATGACGGGAAGCAGACGTTCATCTAATAATGCTGCCAAGTTATTGTTTGTGTTGGAAGAACCATCTTCATTATCGTCTAGTAACAGCAGAACTCTCCGGAGATTCACTCTTTATTAGTAGTCATAAGAGGTGAATGCATGAATGCAGAGCCGCTGATCAGGTGGAAACAATGGGGAAGGTTACCTGTTCTCCTTTAGATCCTTGCGAACCCTGAGAACCTGGTAAGCCGCGATCTCCCTTTTCACCTTGCTCACCAGGAGGCCCGATGAGACCAATCAATCCAGGATGACCCTGTGACAGGAAGACAGCAATGTTATAAGAGGATTGCGATCAGTGGTATAGGATTAGCATGTATTTGGCTCTGTAATCTTACAACATATAATTATGTGACAAGCAGTTTCAGGGAAAGTATAAAACATATATTAATAAGTTAAAGTACAGGAAATGTTTTATGTGTTAGCAATAGGAAGACATTCATTTGGGTGTGAAAAAGCTTTATCTTTTCCCGTTTCTATTTGTATCATTACACAGACATGTTTTACCGCCAGATAAACCTTCTATAGAACAATCACCTTACTGGAATTGTTACATTAGGAGATGAAAAGACCTGAAGCTCTGTTAGGAATTACATTTGATGAAATAACACTGAAACTTACAAGGGAAAGATTCTTGTTGTATAAGAAAACAATAAAGAGAGTGATATATTCAGGTGTAGCAGGGGAGTTACGTATGTATGTCAGTGACTATGGATAGATTCTGTGGCTGCTGGGAAGGTGCGGTATTATAATAAGTATTATAATGGACAATATCCACAAAACCTATCAAAGAAATATCATTCTAAACCACACATTGCTGATGTTATTGACTCTATCATTATGAATGTGCTATTATGGTTCATTAGATGATGGAATAAAAAGACTAAAGAGAGATTTGTGTGTGAGCAACAGCCTTGAGAATAATACATATGGTTACACTCTGCATATAATGTGTCATTTATCATATGTACAGAATTCCTTATCGTCACCCTGGTGTATGAGCAATGTGGAGAAGTGAAGATTTACCTTTTCACCCTTTGGACCGGAATCTCCCTTTAATCCTGGTAGACCTGGTGGACCCTGTAAGAAGTGATAAGATCCATGAATGTGTCTGCTGCCATTATCTGAGGCTCCTCAGAGGGACCCAGATTCAGTATCTCTAGCAATGTCATGCTATGATCATTAAGGTACAGGACTGGCACGCAGCTGATGTCATCATGCAATGGCCAAGGTCTGGGTACAGAAGCTGCTGCCACACAGACCCACACAGGACAAGAGTGACAGATAAATGGGGAGTGCCAGTCCTCGTGGTCATTGGTAGTGTTACAGTGACTGGACCGGACCTCTGGTAGATGAACAGAGACACCAGTCAACAGTGGCTGAATGTACAGGGCTATATAGTGTCTCCATGTAGTATATATAACATTGTTGGACTTACCATTGGTCCAGGTGGGCCATCAGGACCAGGAGAACCTGGCAAACCTTGTTCTCCCTAAAATATAGGATATTCTCCATTATACATTACATTTTCATTATCCAAATACTCATCATCCTATGCTTCATGTGAAGGCCTCAGAAATACTCACCACAGGCCCAGGAATTCCTCTAAGACCTTCAGGTCCAGGTTTTCCAGGTGACCCTTGAGGACCAACAGGACCGGTCTTTCCAGGAGGACCTTCTAAGCCTGGTTCACCCTTGTGATAAATGAGATTGTTAAAGTCTGCCGAAGACTCAATAAGATAAAGTCATACAAAGGAGCCCGACTGACCTTTCCACCCTTCTCTCCTTGCCGTCCTTCAGGGCCTGCTGGACCAGGGGGCCCCTAGAAAGAAAACACAACCATTATGTATGGGCAACACAATACACTGTTCATATCATCCTGGAGCTTAGATTATACTGATGTATCCTTCTTACCCTCTTTCCTGGGGGACCTGATGGGCCCGGCTCTCCCGTAGGACCTGGTGATCCCTAAATAAAAGAGAGTAAGTGATAATATTGTTACCATATGTAATTGTTTAATGTTATTATAATAATACAACAATAACATGATAACTCACAGGTTGACCAGATTCTCCATCGTCACCCTTATCGCCAGGAGGACCATCTTGACCCTGATAAAAAAATAAAAAAATTGACACAGAAATAAGTCAATATATATGGTCATGGGACATGTTCGCATTAGGCTGTTACAGATCTCTAGCTGTAGACCTTTATCAGTGATATCTTGACAAGTGTTCCTAACACGGTTATTAGGAAGAAACATCTGTAGCGCTTTAAGACTTGTTTGTTGAGTTTAAGCACCTGGTCCTTTGAAAATTACTTACAGCAGGGCCGGGTTCACCAGGAGGACCAGGATCTCCAGGAAATCCAACGGGACCCTGGAAAACAGATGAAGACATTACAGCCATACACAGGACAGATCTCTCTGGTCTACTATTATAGATGAGGAGATATACTTACCGGGCTACCTTTTGGACCATCGTCACCAGGAGGACCTTTTGGACCAGGTGGGCCAGCGGCCCCTTGAAGACCGGCTTCACCCTTTTCACCTCTTTCGCCTTTAGGTCCCTAATTCACAAAACAAAGTTATTCATGGATCCTTTTACTATTTAAATCTAAGGTATGGAAACTTTGCAATAAGTTCTGTTCTTGTATGTCTCATAGAAGATTAATGCGCAGACTGGCTGAGGGGGCATCAGGACAATGACATTACAGGCCTGATGTTCAGCTAGGAACAAAACACAAAGACACACAGAGGGGAGAACTTGTTCTTCATACAGGAATATACTGGTGGCAGCACTCTCTGATCCACGCAGGTGTAAACATCTTTGAAATGTGTCCCCATGCAATACACCTCTCCATTTATATACACACTTGCACACCTATTTCATATACTGAATAAGAAGTGCAGCCTGTGTTATCTTGCCCATGCAATACAAGTTGGCTTTGCTGAGGCAAAAATGTCTATCTCCGCATCAGACCCTCAGAGACACGCCCGCTCTTTCTTACTTACTGGTGGTCCAAGGTCTCCAGGAAGACCCGGTTCTCCAGCCTCACCAGGATCACCCTGACAACAAAAGGGAAAGTCACAAGTTAGAAAGAGGCCTGTCCATTGTTCTCACTTACTGCAATATGAAGGTCACTTACCTTCTCACCAACATTTCCAGGATTGCCGATCCCTCCAGGAGGACCTTGCGGACCATCAGCCCCGGGGGCTCCATTGGGGCCTCTAGGACCGGGTGGACCAGGTGGACCCTGAAAAAAAAAATGTATGACACCTAACTTAATACAGTACACAAAACAATCTAACACAAGACTATCTAAGTCTACAAACAGAGCACAAGGGATTCTGTACTGGAAAGGCCTACATTATAGGATCAGGAGGTCCTGACCAGTGTCTATTGATGATTTAGAATTTTGGGCTGCCATGGCAACTACAGTCACATAATATAATGATCAGAGGAAACAAAGAAGTGTAATCCTGTATCTGTGTAGCAGACTGACTGTACCTTGCAGTCATTTTTGTTTGCCTTCCAGTGTTATTCTGGAAAGGATATAACAATAATATGTTGGTACATTATTTGCTGTATTGTACATATATATCCTAGTTGTGAGATGTAAACTCTTGTGGAATCTAATGGACACAATACATGGACCCAGAAGACAGGAACTTACCATCTGACCGACATCTCCAGTCTCTCCCTTTTCTCCAGGGGGGCCGGGCAAACCCTATGGAAGATACACATACATGGATATGTACATTTACCATCTGTATATATATAT
>WWET01000535.1:60715-77095 GCA_011038615.1 Limnodynastes dumerilii | reverse complement strand
TCTGTCTGTTGTAGCAGAGTATAGAGAGCAGAGCTGCCTGGTATAGTTCTATCTCTCTCTCTCTGTTCTGTCTGTTGTAGCAGAGTATAGAGAGCAGAGCTGCCTGGTATAGTTCTCTCTCTTTCTCTCTCTCTCTCTCTGCTCTGTCTGTTGTAGCAGAGTATAGAGAGCAGAGCTGCCTGGTATAGTTCTCTCTCTCTCTCTCTGCTCTGTCTGTTGTAGCAGAGTATAGAGAGCAGAGCTGCCTGGTATAGTTCTCTCTCTCTCTCTCTGCTCTGTCTGTTGTAGCAGAGTATAGAGAGCAGAGCTGCCTGGTATAGTTCTCTCTCTCTCTCTGCTCTGTCTGTTGTAGCAGAGTATAGAGAGCAGAGCTGCCTGGTATAGTTCTCTCTCTCTCTCTGTTCTGTCTGTTGTAGCAGAGTATAGAGAGCAGAGCTGCCTGGTATAGTTCTCTCTCTCTCTATAGAGAGAGCAGATGGTCTGTTGTGTAGGAGAGTACAGTATAGAAAGGAAATAGTTCTTCTCACTCTCATAGCAGTGTATAGAGAGCAGTGCTACCAGGGATAGAGCATATACAGGGACCCTGAGAATCTGATTCTATTGGGGATTACACTATGGTTTTCTATATTCCTCTTCTGTTTCCAGTAACAGAGAGTCCATGACATGCAGAGGAAAATATGGTGCATGTGTCTGGAGCATACAAAATAAGTGAGCAGGTAAATAGAGCAAATAAACAACATAATACATATACTGTACTGTATACTGTAGTGTCCATGTATAGACAATAAAATACAGACATATAGAACAGTGTGTATTGTAAAACACCTTCACATAGCAAAATCTCAATCTACTGATGACACACCCACTGAATGTCAGGCCACACCTACTTCTCTACAGACCACCCCCATTTATCCCCTCACAGCCTTCATGTGCAGATCTATCAGGTTCACCATCATATGTTTAAGTCCACAATGATACCCGCCATATGTAATAAAACATCTTACCCTTTCACCAGGAGGACCAGCTGGGCCATCCCCTCCGGAGTTACCCTGTTGGATATAGGAGAGAGCGGTTACAATGTGTTTCGTCCGTGATATATAGAATAACGTTGATGCCGCAGTGATGGAGCAAGTATTGCTCAAAGAACGGTTCTCACCTTCGGGCCTGGCTTTCCTGTCGCACCCCTTGGACCTCTTTCACCACGTGGACCCTTAATAAAGCACAAGACATATTAGTATTAATCCTCCAATACAGGGTTATATAATAGGTCTGTATGACTGGGATAGATGAAAGGAAATGAGGATTCTCTTACCGTTGGACCTCGTTGCCCCCTTGGACCTGGTTTGCCAGGGGTACCCTGTCCGGAGAGAAGGAACAGAACAATGTAACAAAGATAGTGACTTAATATGACATTCTGGCTGCAGGGAAACACCGTATTAATAATAGTTTAGGAAAAGTATCTAATTCTGTGACCCCCTGAAATCCTGGCCTGCTGCCGTTACTGAATGATGGGTGCTATTCCGTCAGATTCAGGAAGCTTTTCAAGGAATAATATGAAATCACTGACAGTCAGCACTAATTCGTGATCGTCTTCACCAGCTCAGCGCATTGCTAGAGCGGATTTTCTGTGTTATATTTTAGGAGCTGAGGTAACATCAATCAGTACCAGGCTAAGAATATAAAGTGAATGATGGTAAATTTAGAATTCTAGCTCTTTACAGATAATAAGACAGAGCATCGTAATCAGCTTATAAATGTGAATTGCTATCGACAGAGCTAGAAGTGAATCTGGGACATGCACCTAACCATAACATGATCCTCAGCCAGACATAGTGTCATGTGAGGTGCAGCTAGGGATGTTACCTGGGTGCCCTCAGGTCATTTTCAGAATCTGTCTGGACTTTATTGTGTTGAACACTGGTTAATAATGATGGAATAAAATACTGTACATAGTAAGACTTACCCTTGTGCCTTTCTCTCCATTCGCTCCTGGAAAACCCGGGAAACCAATCGAACCCTTTATGCAACAAATGGAATACATTGTTATATATAGACACTATAGGATAAGTCTTGTGTGTAACATCAGACATGCACTTCTTGTTCTAAATTCTAAGTTTTGCACGCAGTTACAAACGCAAACGCATGACCCTATCTTTCCTCACACATTAGGGACAGTGCGCAAATCAGGACTTTACATAAAGCATTCCTCTATGCTCCTCCCACAAAGCAGAAGCGCCTCCACTTTCTGCCCCATCGCTGGAATTACTACCTGTACCAAAACTCCTATTCCAGATCTGTCCTAGTGATGCAGGGCCAGTGCATCCTCACACCACCAGTGACAGCATTTTGTTTTGTTTTATCTTGGTGACTGGAAGCACCCCTTTGTAGTCTGTCTGGATCCAGTCCATCCAAAAATGACCAATAATGCTAATTAATAATAATATTGCAACACATTCTCCTATAATCACACTATTAACATGTAACCAGCAATACAGAAACATGTGCTAAGATGTTGCAGACTGGAAATGACATGACACTGATCCAATGGATCTATGTGCTGTGATGTCCTTTCCAGGTATGTTATGCCCATTTTATTTCCCAAGGGCTAGAGAACAATACCTTAGGACCTTGTCTTCCTGGGTAACCGGGTAATCCTGGAACACCGAGTTTTCCCTAAAAAATAAAAACGATAACAGGATATATCAGGTGACACTATGTACCTGCTGTGATTCTATTATATAGACAATGATATCTTTTTCTACAGACTCTCCCCATTCCTCTCTCTAACAGATAAGAGGCCTGTGCTTCTCCGTCTGCCACACTGGTTACAGATGTGCCCAGCGTCATTATGGCGTCACTGCTATGTTGCTGTTATCACAGTACTATATAGCTAGTATACATGTGTTTGTATGACTGTGTTATGCAGTGCATTATAGTAACACCAGATACAAGGAAACTAGCATTAATATTACGGATTAAATCAAGCAATGGACGTATTTCATTTACTCACACAGGATAAGGTATATAGGTCTTAGAAACTGTTTATACATTATAAGTTACCACAGAAATGTATTTAAAGTTTTGAGAACAAGGACAGCTGAAAACTGGAACTCTGGGCTATAGCGGTTGTGCCCGACAACATAACCTAAGGGCTTTACCATCTTCCTCACACCCCAACAGACATTTAGCCATGTTGAGTATTTGTTCTACATTGAGCGGGTATCCTTGGTACAGCTCACACTAATCCATTCCTGGTGTTTTGTAGCAAGGACGTTTTCCTTCCAGTTACATAAACACATTCAGAAAAGGTTAAACTTCCAATTATTCGACACAGCGATCGCGCCTGTACACACTGACAACACCACTCGGTAATATGAAAGTAGGGAATAACTCGCCATCGTTTTCCGTGGATTTAAAGACAGAGAAATGCAAATGTAGCCATTACGGACTTTAATTGTTGAGTTTTCAGCCAGAATACCTGTCAGGATACAGCAGATGAGCTCTGAGCACACGCAGGCAATGAATAAGGGATGGATTTGCATCTCTGAAGTTCCTCTCATTATAATACAACTTCTAGGACTAACCATGTTCTTTAAAACTACTGCCAGACGCTGGAAGGAAGAGATCCACACGGAAAGCAATTACCATGTCAGCACTTTCCTAAGCTCTGTCTTCTGTTAGGGACATGATGTGTTTGGGATGTAACATTTTTAATGATGTGGTGATTGCATCAAGCCTCGTCGCTCACCGGCATCTGTGTAAATATAATTATAGAAAGTCCCCTCCCCCCGTATTGAAGTGTTCTGACAGAAGATTAAAGGGTTGAGGGGAGTCAGGCGTTCAACCCTTTAATCTTCTTTCAGAACACTTCAAGAGTCATTTGCCTAACAAAATCTGGAAAAGTCTCCTGCACATAGGACTCACCTTCTCACCCGCTGGACCTAGAGGACCGTTTTCTCCAGAAGGACCGCCCCGCCCTTTGGGACCTTCTGGGCCATCTTCACCTCTGGGACCTGAAGGTCCAATTTCACCCTAATAAGTGATATAAAAAAAAAGCTGATATTAGATTTATGCCTTTTATATTGTGTCACTATAATAACAAGCTTATATAATATTGTATATCTCTGTATATCAGGGCTCGACAAATACCGGTTGTCAGGTCACCATGGTGACTAGACACCGTGGACCTGGCGACAGGAGTGCCGTGAAGGGGAAATTGCCAGTTCATCCATGAAATGACCGTGCGACCTTCATCTTGTCCGCTGACATGACTGGGACAGAAGTGCATTGCTGGCTGCCCCTGTAGTTGCAGCGGGCGAGCGATTAGTGATCACAGGGGGAGCTGCAAGAGGTTTCTCCACCCACTTGCAGGAGAAGCAGTAAGCGGACTTTGGCAGGCAGGTAAATCATCATGTGTATGTGGGTATGTGGGGGGGAGGGGGTTTGTTAATTTCGATTGGCAAATATTATCATTAACAGGATCATCCTGTGCAGGGTATGTTTACATTTTGGATGAATATATTGATTCTATCTTTAGGGCCTCAATTATCAGAGAGTACGTAAAGCCAAACCCTGGTGCGAGCTCTATTCCGATTAATATTAGGTGAAATCATTGCTAACTAAAGCCAATGGAAAAGGCAAAAGTCAGTGCTGCCTTCCGTGTGTTATATGATTCTAAATATGTGTGAGGAGGGGGGGGACAGGCGTGAGCCGGCATGTGAGGCTGGGACACGAGATGATATTCCCTTCTGAATCCTTTTCTGACTTATTGCATTATTTACCCAGAAGCGGCAGAGGTTTAATCTGTATAAATAATAGAAGGCTTTTTATAACACTAAAATGCTATTCTTGGTTCATAGGTGGAAACAGCCCATTTGGTCTCCTCACAACATGAAACAGTTCATTAACCTCCCATAAATAATATATCAGTCACATGATCCCAGGTCTTGCAGAGAGTTTCACTATGGGGTCACAAAAAGTTTTACTTGTACTTCTGCAGCTTGATCAGAGCCCCATCAGGGAGGTTGCTGGCAGTGACAGTGTCCTGAGCACATGTAAATGGAAGGTCCTGCTCTAGGGGAGAGGGACATGGTGAAGATGGAGGAGTGTCTCTAGGGGAGAGAGATCAGGTGGAGGTGGCTCTAGGGTTGAGGGACATGGTGGAGAAGTGTATCTAGGGGAGGGACATGGTGGAGGTGGAGAGGTGGCTCTAGGGGTGAGGAACATGGCGGAGAGATGTATCTAGGGGAGAGGGACATGGTGGAGGTGGAGAGGTGGCTCTAGGGGTGAGGAACATGGTGGAGAGATATTTCTAGGGGTAAGGGACGTGGAGAGGTGGCTCTAGGGGTGAGGGACATGGTTGAGAGGTGTATCTAGGGGAGAGGGACATGGTGGAGTTGGGGAGGTGGCTCTAGGGGTGAGGGACATGGTAGAGGTGGAGGAATGTCTCTAGGGGAGAGGGACATGGTAAAGGTGGAGGAGTCTCTAAAGGTGAGAGACATGGTGGAGAGGTGTATCTAGGGGAAAGGGACATGATGGAGGAGGAGGGGTGTCTCAATGGGAGAGGGACATGGTAGAGGTGGAGGAGTGTCTCTAGGGGAGTGGGACTTAATGGAGAGGTGTCTCTCAGGGAGAGGGTTCAGGTAGAGGTGTCTCTAGGGGAGTGGGACTTGGTGGAGAGGTGTCTCTCAGGGAGAGGGTTCAGGTATAGGTGTCTCTAGGGGAGTGGGACATGGTGGAGAGGTGTCTATAGGGGTAAGGAACATGGTGGAGAGGTGTCTCTCGTGAGAGAATACAGGTAGAGGTGTGTCTAGGGGGGAGGGACATGGTGGAGGTGGAGGGTTGTCTCTAGGGGAGAGGGTTCAGGTAGAGGTGGCTCTAGGGTAGATGGATATCATGGAGGTGGGGTGGAGAGTTGAGACTCAATGTGTGAATCTCTGTGATGGGGTCATTCCATCAGTCACCACTGCCATTTTTGTCCCTGCAGCAATGTATAAGGTACACATACTCTGGCCTGGATGTAGAGTATGTATAACACATGTAAAGCATATGTAGTTTTCATGTAATACGTACATTTTTGATGATTGCCCTGAATTTCCATTATTGGCACTTGGGCCTGGCAGATTTATATGAAAATGCAGCCAATCAGTTGTCTAGAAGCTGCTGACATCCTGACGCCTCTAAATACTTATCCTTATTCTCCAGTGTTGTCAGTGAATCGCTCCACAGACACTTATATACGCAGCAGAAAAGACTCATTATACTATGATGAAACATTATCTGGAAATATCATTGGCGACCAGTTCGTGGCTGTATACGTCACATGACCATCTTCCAGAAGCACAATGGACATGCTTACTCTGTCTCCTTTGGGTCCCATGTCACCCTTGAATCCTGGGAAGCCATCTTCGCCCTAAGCAAAGAGAGAAAAGAGACAGTGCATGGGTTACCTATGGGGCTACGGCTCCCTGGGCACTGAGGGTGGCAGTAAGCCTGGAAGCCATCATTCCCTCGCACACTCCCCGTATCTGTGGGTTACTGTGTCACAACACACACCAGTTACGGATGGTGATCATTACAGCCACATCCCTGATGACGGTATCACTGATTGTGCCTGTAACATACACACAGGGCCACACATTCTAGTTTTCCTGCAGTTTGTCGTTACCCCAGAGCCAGTATAGTGTAGAGAGGGGACCCCTCAGTATTTACCTTCTCTCCCTTTGTCCCCTTTAAACCACGGATTCCGTCAGCTCCCTGTGAAAAGAATGAAAGAGGCTGATGAGCTGGCAGCAGAGGGAACACAGCTGGGAGATGGCGCTGGAATCCATCCTTCCTACACGTTTAGTATTTACCAGTATCTACGGGGTTTGAATCACTCTCTGCCACCTTCTTATGACAGAGCTTCTCCCTATTTCCCTTTTCAGGATCCAGCTCAGAGGATAGTTATACAGTAACAAGCACAGGCCCTTAAGGAGGCAAAAGTTTCTTCAATCACTGCTCCCTCTGGTGGACAGATGAAGGTGCTGCTTCGTCTGTGTATCGGCATACTGTAATTATAGTCTATGTATAGTACAGTACCACTTCCCTTGTGTCCTGCTTGCTGGGTGTAAATATAGTCTATGGGCCTGATCCAGACTTAATGACGAGAATTTACGCATGCGGCATGCATAAATCTGGCTGTGGGAACGCACTGCGAATGCAAGAGGCAGATGTTACGCCGTACGATTGGGCGTGACATCCCTATGCAAGCCGGTTATACGCATTGTGGGCGGGGTCAGACACTTATGTACGACCAGAGATACACAGGAAAAGTTAAGGTAGAGTTCTGAAAACGTAACTCAGCTGAGTGTGAGAGGAGTGCCGGAGGGGGGGGCATTATACTTATTAGTGTGTAACTTAGGTTCACATGCGTACGTAATACGACCTTAAATCTGGATCAGGCCCTGTGTATGGAATACTGCACAGCACCACTTCCCCTATGTCCTGTTTGCTGGGTGTCATTATAGTCTATGTATGGAATACTGCACAGTACCACTTCCCCTATGTCCTGTTTGCTGGGTGTCATTATAGTCTATGTATGGAATACTGCACAGTACCACTTCTCCTGTTTGCTGGGTGTGATTATAGTCTATGTATGGAATAGTGCACAGTACCACTTCTGGCTGTAATTCTCAGTATGTTCTGTGTGTACACAGGTCTAGCCTGACCTTGATGAAGCAGGAGAGTGATACCAGAGAGCACCTAGCGTACAGGACTGAATATCTGCTCTGATGCTTCTGTATATGATCTCTGTGCGGTGTATAATGACAGCAAATGGCTTCTTCTACTCAGCAAAAAAAAACAAAAAAACACAAAGTACTAAATTGTCCCTATTAGGCTCCTTGAACGCCCATCCATCTCCACTTCAGCAGATGCAATTATGACACTTTGGAAGAGAATTTCTGCCACTCTGCATTCCTCTCCTCTGTGGCCATGCCGGATAATTCAATTAGTTTAATGACAGTTCTAAAGCCAGATATTTTACACTTCACACTTTTAATGTGCCCCTAATGGAGGAAATCTCAGTGTAGCCAGTAGAGGAATCGGGAGAGGTTCCTGTGACTGAACGGCAAGCCTGACTCAGCGTGAAGGTTACTCTGCCACCTACCTTCACGCCACGTGGTCCTGGGTACCCGATGGGTCCTTGAGGTCCAGCTGGCCCCTGTAAGAAACAAGAACAGGGAACACGGTCAGATGTAACGCTATTGCATTGTGATTCCATCCTGCACTGCACAGACCTTGCTGACACAATTCCCAGCAGTTGCAGTCTACCTCTTACATATTATACCTGCAATACTTAGCGGTGATGGATATAGAACTTTGTTGTGTTCTGTTTCCCGGCCTGCCTAATCACTGTGTAAACTTTCAATACTGTTTCTGTGCTGTTGCTTGGAAACCATGAGATGGAATCAGTCGCTGTCTGCACCCTGTATTGTCCCAGCCTGGCGCAGCTACTGGAGAATGTATGTGTCTGCCCGAGGTATGAGCCAGAGACGTGATTTTACAATTTATCATTCATTTATTTACATGAAAACAAAAACCGCCTCCAGGATGCGACGTAGATACAACGTGTGACTGTATAAAGCCTAGAACATGGTAGCCTCATATACCGGGATCATCTGCATGTCAGGCTGTGGGATGCCACAGGATTTGGACGATGTCTGGAAGCTCATCCACTCATTACATGTAGAGAAATAAATGTCTGAGGAGCGCAGGAATTCAGTCACAGGCAGTGGCTCAGCTGTGGACGGCATGGTGAGGCCACAGTAAATGTGACAGTAGAATGGGCCCTTCCCAGGACACGGATCATGGATATTACCTTTATCACCTGGATGCTGATCTGAAGATATGCAACCCCGTATTGAGGAGCTGGTTCTATCCATTTAGCAGATACAGTAAATAGTTTGTTATTGCAGCATTGTGGGACAATTTATCTGGGCCTGGCAGAACGGGCAAACGTTTAAAAGCCATTGTCCTGGCAGCATTCTGTGCATTGGGGACCATACTAATATCCGCTTTGTTCTTTAACATCATTGATATTGGCTATAAGAACGCCTGGTATCCCCTCACAGCATAGACGTGAGATACATAACGGAACCACTGTTTGGCCATTAAAGATCCATAGAACATGAAGCTGCTGCTCTGTATGGGGTATCATTACAGGTAAAGAGCCAGTAATGATAATTGGCAGAGGAAGGTGATGATGAGCTTGTGAAACATTTACACACCAGGAATCTCGCTGGTCCCTAACACATGCCAGCCACCTACATCTCACATGCTGCGTGATGTAACACTCCTCGCCGAGGACAGAAAGCTGAGAAACACAATTAAAATGCAGCTTGAGGTAAATAAGAGGCGCAGTCTTCTGCGGCTACTGAAGAGGACAATGGGGATACTGGGGAAGGGACAGTAGCTGTGGGTGACTGCACAGATCAGTCGTCTGGAGAGCAGCTCAGAGCTGTCAGAACTGGCCTGAGGTGTTTCCTATTCCAGAGGACATTAAAAGCCACAAATGATCTTTCTGCTCTTATTATGATTGGAAAGATTTCCTGACCAGTGGTCTGAATTCAGCAGTTATAAAATGAAAAGTATGGACCATGACCCAGACGTGTGATCCCACTGCGCTTGGAGTTCAGCTTTCCGATGAGGGGAGGCCATGCCTTGTTCACAAGGGTTTATGATCACTGACTCCTGGCTTAAGACTTCTGTGCTGCCCTCACTTACAATAGAGAGAAGTCTGGATCCAGTGGGGGCTCACCCTCATCGTATAATTGACATACTTTCCCTCTAGCACCTAGCGTAATAAATCCCCCCACTGTCGGAAACACTGCCAGTACGGAAGTCTGTCATATCAATGTGGTGCAACTAGCAATTAGTAAAACACCCCTTTTGTGGAAGTCTGGATCCAATATGTGTATGAGAAGTGTCTATTACTTATATAAAGAGGGAGGGGGGGCTCTGCCAAGACACCAGCGTATATTCTAATATTCTATGGTCATCAACAGCAGATGTCATGCTGGACAGATCAGGTTGAAAAAGAATCTCTGTATTCGAAACGCGTCGGCGGGGTGCATACCACTAAGGAAGGAGATACTACTACTTCATCTGCACCGTTTCTGGTCATAGCTATCCCGGGATCTATTACCATCTAGACCTAACGATGCAGCCTGCGGTGGGCAACACCATTCCCCTTACCACCCAGTGTTGTGAATATTTTGTTTATTTTTGTATCTAATAAATATTTTTGCAATTTTATCCTCCGTTTCTATCAGCTATATTGTCCACGAGAGAGAGAGAGAGAGAGTTTCCCCGCCACTGCAATCGGCAGAGGGAGGCGGGTCATCCGGACTGACAGAACGCTAACGAACCTGTGAATAATTGCCAGTAGACCCACACGTGCTTTGCCCTGTATTTAGTCCTGCTACTTACCATCAGAACTTTTGACTGCGTAATAGAAGACTTCATAAAATCTTTTCCCAGCAGTAACGAAACTCTCCACGCCCGCGGTACACAGAACTATGTGCTATCGTTCTGTGGTGGATGGACGTTTTTCTCATCTCATGTGACAGGGCTGCCTTATCTTTTATATACAGGACTTTTTTACATACATTACTTTTGGGACTACAGTTTCAAAAATCTTGTGTTGTGTTTTTTAATTAGAGGTCCTTTTAGTTATATGAACTCTTTATCTGCTTTTTATCTATTTATATTATTATCACTTTATTCTATTGAATGCCTTTGTATTACCCTCCTTACTCTAGACTTCATTACCTATTCATTGATTTTCTTGCACTTTATTGTCTGTTTATTAGGATATATACCACTTGGACAGTAACACATTGCATTTTCTTATTGTATTATTATCATCTTTTTAGGGAGGTTTACACTTATCACATTTCTACTCTTATTATTACCTTGCACCTCATATCCCATAGTTACATATTATTTCCTGAATCCTCAGGATACCTCATATTATAGCTCATATTAGATTTAGTTTTAATTAGAGGGTATAGGTGAACCCTCAGTGGTGTCAGTGGCAGCTTTCCACATGTAGACAGCGCCCAGTGTTCACATTTTTCTTTTACAGCTCAGGATGGGGGTTTGCTACGCTCACTGCTATGTGCTACCAGCTCAACACTGAGGGCGTTCTGCTGGTAAAGGTAGACACATAAGCTACACCAAAGTCTTTCCACATTGTACCTAACTTGCATTAGAGACAAATGGCCCACACATATTTGTCAGTATATGAACTCTCCTGGTGTAATAATAATAATAATGCTTTTTTAAAGAAAACAATCCTTCATTCTTTAAACATTCCACTGGATGAATAAGAATTGTATTCCAGTATCACACGCTATCTTGATAAGGGTTGTGCTTTAAACAATGGCATATGTTGATGCTATGGCAGAAATATACCAGCCTCATATACAGAAGTGATTGCCTCTGCAACGGAGTAAGTTAAGCTGATGGAAGGTTAATTAACCATTCCACAACCATATCAGGAATTAATGATCACCTTGATGGCTTGTTTTATTATTTTATGGATTGCATTAGATTTTCCAATTCATTTGCAGTCTGCAACATCAGCAGCAGAACAACGCTGCCACCTGGTGGACAAACTGAAAAACAGTGACATCACCAAAATAGTAAGTCATGATCATTATATGAGCCTAAAGCTACTGATCTTGTACAGCTGTTTTTTCACAACTGCTTAATCAAAATGCTGGCTGTCTATACAAGGGTGGTATCCTGCGCTGAAGGTGTGCGCGGGTGGAATGCTGTATTTGGGGTAGAAGGGGGCTGAAATGTGTCTGCTGCCTAATTAGGTATATGATATAGGGGAGTTTTGCTTCACTATTAGAACATTAGAATAGAAATGAACCCATAGCACGATAGACACAGACTCCTTGACAGCAATATTAGCATAAGAATCCAACAAAATTGTTAAGAATAATAAAAACATCAATTTAATGCTGGCAGTGTTTAACCTCATAAAGTGTTTGCGTAACACGATATAAAAGTCTAAATATATGTTACTGCTTATAATGGCCAGCCCCACATATACAGAGCTCATTTCTGCCCCCTTCAGGCAGAAGAGAAACCTACAACAGGGTCAGAAGAACTCGGTATTCAGTGCTGCAGCCGTAACCAAACATTTTATTATTATTATGAAAGTTTACTCATGGTTATAGACACCTTTATGAAAATGTAACCTGCAGCTGTCTATATACATCACACTTACTATAAGGTTACTGGCAGTGAAGATCACAGAACACATGGATTATACCCCACACTGTTCTAGAACATTCTGCCAGCCCTGCACAATGCAGATATTTATTCTCATTTCAATAAACAACACAGAAGAGGTCACACATGACCCAGCACCTCCATACACATGACCCAGCACCTCCATACACATGACCCAGCACCTCCTTACCTGGCCACCTTTCTCTCCCGGGGGCCCTTCCTTTCCTGGGTGACCCTGTAAAGTAAAGAGGAGACAGGATAAGATATTTGCAGACCTTTCCTCTGCATCTCGCTCATGCATTGCAATTAGCAGCGCACCTGGGCCTCCTGTCTGGCTGTGAGCATATCGGGGTTGATTCAGAGATGTGATTGCGAAAAGATCACAAATATACGCACCTTAGCTAAGATCTTACCAGGTCACTCCCCAAACAGCGGCGGATCTTAAAGTTAGACCACCATTGACTAACCCTAACTCTGCGCTGTCATTTGAGATCTTAAGGGAAGTAGTTGCAGTTATTTGCGATCCTAAGTGTCTGCCCGCGCCCACTTTCCCTCATCTCCCTGCCCCCCCCACCCATTTCCATGCAAATCCTTCAGATCTTAAACTTCCACAGCACTTAAGATCTTAAGTGCTTGCGATCGATTCAAACTTACGCTCTTAGCGAATTTACGCTGCGTTGCACTATTACTATGCATGCGCAGTTATGCGAATTTTCTAAGATCCTAAATATATGCACCTAAGTTGTGTGAAAATCGTATCTCTGAATCAGCCCCATCATGTATAAATACGAGCACAGGATCTGCATGCCGATGGCCTGGCGACAGTATTGGTGCCCGTCGTGTGAGTACCAGGGAAGCACAGGAGGAGAGCTCCCTGTATTTATATTGAAGGTGTGCAGTATGCAACTAACAGCAAAATCAATCAAACCATTGTGGATGGAAGCAATGCTTTTTGTTTCTGTGATAACTGGAAGCCACGGAACCAGTATACAGTCAATCAGTGGCTTGGAGCAGCGGCCGGAGGAACAACACACTGGATCTTGTGAGCAGCATTCTCAGGACTAGGCCTCCAATGCTTTCAGTCATCATATGTCACATGTAAGTCCAGCATAATGAGATAAGTATGTGCAATGCTGGGCCTCCTGTCCTATATGGCATAAAATTACCACGAGGGGTACTTACCGGTGGCCCATCAGCTCCAGGCATTCCCGGTAGTCCAGATTTTCCTAGAGGACCCTAAAAATGACACAAGACCAGATGTTTCTTATGTAGGTAGACAGTGACAGGCATCAGATATACATCTATTCATTCAGTGCTTGAGGCCTAAGGCCTTCATTTCAGTCACAACAATAAGCATGAAATATGCAACAACTGAACTGAGATGTGTGGTGCTGCTGAAGTTACTGTGACACCAGTATGAGCGCAGAGCGGTATTGGGGAGTACAGACAGATGTGTCCTATCATTATGACAGAAGTGTGATTACAGCAGTCACATGACTGGAGTTATATGCTGTGTGATTCGCTTCCACAGCTGCAGTGTCCGGGGTTAGTCTACATACACCGGGGTCTTTTATTGGACCCCAGCTCTTCTCCCCGGATAACACAGGTGGAGCAGATGGTAGTGTAGCTGGTTACTCTACCTTTTCTCCTGGAGGCCCGATTGCACCTTGAGGTCCTGGAAGACCCTGGGAAGAAACAAGAAAAGTTACACAACAGCATATTGGACAATGCAGTAAAGGACCATTACTGAGTATAACGGTTACTAAAAATCTGAGAGGGACCTGTGTGGACAGAGGAATAAATCAGGACATATAGAGACAGTATACTAAAGGGGTTTCAGTCACTGACTAAATGTGCTGTATTACTGCCATCTACTGGTTATGAAGAGAATGGTCCAAAGCAAAGAAAAAAAATATAAGGTGTGATATTTTATATAAGGTTATCTATCTATCTATCTATCTATCTATCTATCTATCTATCTATCTATCTATCTCATATCTATCTATCTATCTATCTCATATCTATCTATCTATCTCATATCTATCTATCTATCTCATATCTATCTATCTATCTAATATCTATCTCTATCTATCTCTATCTATCTCTATCTATCTCTATCTATCTCTATCTATCTCTATCTATCTCTATCTATCTATCTATCTATCTATCTATCTATCTATCTATCTATCGGTACATAGAAGGAAGTAGAAAAGGTATATAACAAGTTAATCAGATAGCAGAGACAGGCTCTCACAAACGTAGTGTGATGTTATTCAGTCATTTCTACACTATGCCCCTATTCAAATTCAGACTCCATCAAAGGCCAGCAGAGGTTCACGCTTCAAGATGGCGGCCCAGTGGGAATGTCGCTCATTGCCATCTGGCTACTTCATAAATAAAAGCAGAGGGGAAGAACGGTTAAGAGGCAGATCGGAGGCACGCCTGGCATAGACAAGGTTATACATAAACATAAGATAAATGCCAGAGCAAAGGGTTTCAAAGGAAAATCTCCCACAGATTAAATGAAACCATTCGGTGATGCTGCAGAATGAATACAAATTCTAATGGTATTATCACACGGGAGATTCCCGCTTACCCTGGACCTGTGTGTGTGTGCGGGGAATTGGCTTCTTCTGAGGTTTTGTTTTTTTCCTTTACATTTTTGTTTATAATATTATTCAGACACGGAACCCTGAGTATTGATATACAGCGCGTATACATGTGACCTATAGAAGGCGGAGCCTCACCTGTGCACCTGGGTTTCCTTGCTGTCCGGGAGGTCCCGGTTCACCTTGAGGCCCCTGAAAGAAGACAGTGCAAAGGTCACCGTGAAGGTCATTAATAAGTGGCCATTTGTAATTAGTCATACAGTGATTTAAACACTTACCACATTACCCTTGGGTCCAACCTGTCCGTCCATCCCAGGAACACCCTGCAAACAGCAGACACATGAGTTAAGCCCCATACACACTACAGTTTTTGTAAACGATAATCGTTCAAAACACCGGTGAAAGGAGTGTTCTGAATGATATCGTGCGTGTGTGTACGCTGTATCATGCCTGATCGGTGTAAAGTACACAACATCGTTTGATCGCATCTTTTGAAAAGTTTAATATAAACGATCAAGCCATTCAGTACTGAAGGCCCAACAGAAAATCGTTTATAGTGTGTATGGACCATTAGTGTGACAGCGTGCAGGATGAGAGGTGTGTCGTCTATGGATTTTACACTTTGCAGTGTGTTCAGCTCTATTACCCTCCGTTCCAGTTTACATAATTGTCTCCCCCCCAACCAGCAGCAGGTGTCATCTCATTCCACGTCACTTGTCCATCCATTCACCCCATGTATCAGATCTGACCTCCCACCCCTCCCCCACACACTGCCCATAACATTATCACCTCACAATATGCCTTTTATACATCTCCTCCCACCACATCCTGCCCCATCTACCTGCACCATTACTATACTACTTATACTATTACTATACCCTTACCCCATCCTGACCTATCTACCTATGTACTATTACTACCTCTTACCCCTCCTGACCTATCTACCTGCACCATTACTGCCCCATCTCAACCTGATCTGATTATACTATTACCTTCCACTTCCTGACCTATCTACCTGTACTATTACTACCTCCCCAACCAATCTACTTATACTATTACTATACCCTTACCCCGTCCTGGCCTATCTACCTGTACTATTACTTCCCCCATTACAACCAATCTACTTAGACTATTACCATCCACTTACCCCGTCCTGACCTATCTACCTGTACTATTACTACCTCCCCCACCCCAACCAATCTACTTATACTATTACCATCCACTTACCCCGTCCTGACCTATCTACCTGTACTATTACTACCTCCCCCACCACAACCTTTCTGTCTATATTCTTACCATCCAACTCATTATCCCATCCTATTACCATCTACCTCCCCCTCCGGGGCCAACCTATCTACCTATATTATTACCATCCAATTCACAATCTTATCCTACACTATTACCATCAACCGCCCCCCTGCACCAACCTATCTGCCTATATTATTACCATCCAACTCACTATCCCATCCTATACTATTGCCAT
>WWET01000535.1:45299-60667 GCA_011038615.1 Limnodynastes dumerilii | reverse complement strand
CTATCTGCCTATTTATTATTGCCATCGACCTCCCCACCCGATCTATCTACCTATACTATTATCATCCACTTCCCCGTCCAGACCTGTGTGTGGAAATCACGGAGCATGCTCTGTATATAAAATATGGATGAAAGACGTTATAACTGCTTTGCTACATTACTGAACCAGCAATTACAATGCTTACAGCACATTATAAAACCAATTATGATAATACATGACCAATAGCTACAATTCTGTAATAGGCCATAAAGAGAAACCTCAGATAGACAGGGAGTAGGGATTTTGGACATGTAACAATGTGTCTAATAGAAGCAATCTGCTTTGAGTACACTGGGGTTATCCGGAGAGCGTGGTGACAGATGTGTATTTGTGGGGCCGTGTAAAGCTATTTCACACTGCAGCTTATCAGCAATATTTTAATAAGGCCGAGAAGCGCACATTCATTTCCCAGTTCAGGCTCATTGAGCTTTGCTGGTTTGCCGTTGTGCGCGGATCTGAGGAATGAGGCGAGAGACGGATTACTGCAGATACAGCGGCATCTCCTCGGTCACACAGTCCCGGGGGAGGCACTTACATGTTGTCCGGGGGGCCCTGGAGGTCCTTTAGGTCCTAGCAAACCACGTGGTCCCTAAGAAGACAGAAAATAGTGTTACATAGAAATGATATATGGCTTCATGAAATAATACATGTAATATTGGGGGCAGCTCTAGTGACCATTGTCACATCAAAGGATGAATTATCGGGGATAATAATTGGCTGTGTGCGGTCTCTGCTGCAACGTGTGTAATAATGATGTGATACAGTGATCTGAGGACTGGAAGACTCCACACAGGGACTATGGACACAGCAATACACCTAATTCATCTATCAAATTGTGATATACAGTATGTGTTCCTGATTAGAAGGCTGTAAATCACTTACTGGTTCACCTGGCAATCCCCGGGGTCCAACGTCTCCGTCATCACCCTACAAGACAGCAGAGAGGTGTCATAAGAGCATCTGTATGGAATTCTGCTGTCTCTCATCATATATGACAACAGCTCTATGACGTTTCAGGCCATGATTGAGGCCAGACCTTCTATAAACTCCATCTATCTCATACACCCAGACAATATGCAACCCATAAACTGGATAACTAAGCCGACATACCCTCTCACCGTCCTCTCCTGGTGGACCGGGAGGCCCGTGGGGACCGGATTCACCCTATTGAAAGAAAACAAAATCAATAAAAGTCATTTTTCAATACAAGCTGAGGTACAGGTCACCTTACACATAATAAAGAAATAAAATGGAACCTACACGATGTCCTTTCTCTCCTGGTAAACCAGCCAACCCATCAAATCCTCGGTCACCCTGGAAAAGAGACACATGCGATTATTTATGTCTCCCAGACATTAACCATTATAAAGTCATTGCTGTGGGTGCGCCGTACCTTGGGTCCGGTTTGTCCCGGCATACCACGGGCACCATCACTGCCTGCCCGACCCTGAAAGGAGATAAGTGATAATCAGGTAATCGTATGATTCAAACAGCGGATATATATCTCTAGAGGACACAGGATTGCTCTATACACCGGAAGTCGTTTCCAGTATTAATTTACTGATCAGCTGACCCAACATGTGACCATAGGAGATAGTCTTACAAGGTAAGAGAATGGAAAGATTTCCTGGACAGAGAGGAGTAATGTGAGGAGAATAGTTTATCACAGGGGCAGGGATGTAATGTGTTCTACAGGATCATATTATATCAGTGAATAGATCCCATTACTATGCTGCTGTTTACAGGCAGCTCAGGCTGGAAGAGCATTCAGGTATCTGTAGTACCACAGCAGCTGATGAGCACGGGGCTACCTAAGTTTGTGGTGTAAGATCTGCAGACTTACCCTTCGTCCGGGCTTCCCTGTAGGCCCGGCGGTTCCTTGCGTGCCACGTGGACCCTACGCAAATAAATAGCATGAAAAATACACGTAAACTGCAGCCAAATAGGCACAAAGGAGAAACCTCATAAAAGTTATTGTTATACCCTTGTTACACAGAAATGCTATTATTATACGTTATATGTGATCAGTGCCAATATTTATTATACATAATCAATGCTATAGACCATACATGAATTATGCAATTATACACAGTCCATTATATTGGGATGTGACTGCCAGCTGAATGTCGCCTGTATCATTGTACAAAAACCTCTGGAAATAGAACATTCATATTGGGAACAAGAACCTATTTCCCCGTTCCCAAAGGCTACAGGCGATAGCTTACAGGGAAGATTAGATTGAGGCTGCAGAGCAAGGAGGATTAGGGTGAGGCTGTGGTACATGGAGGATTAAGGTGAGGCTGTGGTACATGGAGGATTAAGGTGAGGCTGTGGTACATGGAGGATTGGGGGTTAACCTGTGGGACACAGACAGTTATGGTACATGAAATATTAGGATGAGGTTATGGTACATGGAATATTAGGATGAGGTTATGGTACATGGAATATTAGGATGAGGCTATGGTACATGGAATATTAGGATGAGGATATGGTACATGGAATATTAGGATGAGGTTATGGTACATGGAATATTAGGATGAGGTTATGGTACATGGAATATTAGGATGAGGCTACGGTACATGGAATATTAGGATGAGGTTATGGTACATGGAATATCAGGATGAGGCTATGGTACATGGAATATTAGGGTTAACCTGTGGGGTATGGAGGATTAGGGTTAACCTGTGGGGCATAGACGGTACATGGAGTGTTAGGGCTGAAGGAGAGGGTTAGGGTTAGGTAACAATAATTACCTTTCTGCCAATGACTATTCGCGACTGCAGGGAATTGCCAGAAATCTCCATTAAGCTGCTGTTAAACTGCCTTTCAATAAACAGATCATCGTACCGGCAATCCACCCTCGTTATATTATAACGGTTGTATAATAATAACATTGATTATGTGTACTATCAATCAGTTATATAAATAATATTATGTGTGTGTGGGTATGTATATATATGATTGTTCCTTGTAGTTACACAGTGGTCACTTTGATCCTTGGCTGCACCCATCCATTTATATCATTTATATATTCTCTAGCACACATTTCATATATATGAATAGAAGCGCGGTCTTGTGGTTTTTTATGTTACTGTTAGTTTACTTTAGGAGCCTGACCCCTCCACAATATGGCCGCTGCACACTTTTTAAATGGCCGGAGTGTCTCAATACAGACCTCCTGAGTACACATATAGCAAATGGATAGCTACCTACAGGAGGTGCCTTGACGCAGGGCAGATGAGATAACCCAATATAGCTATATTGTGAACTAAACCTCCTTTTATATATTTGTTTGGAGCGCCGGACATTATATACATATATATATATATATATATATATATATATATTAGCAAATTCTCACTTTGATGAGAATAGGGAGCACACGTAATTCAAAACAAGATGGAGACCATCACAAGGGTTCTTGCTTAGAAGGGCATATAGAGAAACAGAGTCCAAAAGCACACTAAAGCAGCACACCGATACACAAAATTTGAATTGAGAAAATTCTTGTATTACAAGAGCTTGAGTGAACTTTCTGACATTTGGACATCGGGATGTAATTATTACCACAACCATTTCTGCTGCTGTACCATGCTGCTTTTTTCACTTTTTATGATTTTTTTGCACTTTATTGGAATTCCTTCCGTTTTGTATCTTATGCACCTGATGACCAAGCTCTTGTAATACAATTTTCTGAATTCATGTTTTGTGTATCGGTGTGCTGCTTTAGTGTGCTTTTGGTCTCTCTCTCAAAAATGAATGCTATTTACATTATATATGAGCAATGCTGTTATAGCTTATATATGACTTGTATTAGTAGACACTATGGGTCTGATTCAATTAGAATCGCAGCCCGCAATAGACGGGAAAATGTTTGCGGTGCGCATTTCCCTGTCTATTACAGTATCCGATTTTTATCCGCATCTCTATGAGGCCCTTAGCCTGCTATTATACATGGAAAAAATGCTCATTTACAATCACAGGAGAAATCACATTTACAGGTAATCAGGCACATTCTAAAGAAAGATTTGGATAGTTGTTTATGGGGGTACTCACCTGTGGCCCTAAATCACCTGGTTCCCCTTTCAATCCAGAAGGACCTGGTGACCCCTGCAACAAGAACACTGTTACCCTCAAAACCACATGACCCATGATATACAATACCACATGTGGGAAAACTGTCACATGATCCAGAAAATAGTGTCACATGACTCATGGTAATACAGTGCCATATATGAAAAACTGCATCACATGATCTGGAAAATAGAGTCACATGATCTTTATAATACAATGACACATGTGGAAAAACTGTACCACATGGTCTATTAAATAATGTCACATGATCTGGAAAACACAGTGTCACATTCCCTTGGTTTATTTACCATTGGGCCAGGTCTTCCGGTCAGTCCCATTGGTCCAGATGGTCCCCTTAATGCCAGCTGAAAGTAGAAAGACACAAAGCGTCAGGCAGGTTGTGGACTGCATCTTGCAGTGACCCCTCCTCAACAATCAATTAATAATGTTCCCTATTAGATATTACTAGATATCACTAGATATTATCCTTCCTCTGCCCCCTGGCCTTGTGGCCGTATGAGGTATGCAAGTAAACTGCCAACACTGTTAGCAACCTCATTTAGTAGTATTAATACTGATAAATATAGGATGTGAACCCTTACTCTGGCCTGCTGCAGAATGGCTTGTGCCTGAGATTCTTGTGCAGAAAGTTGGGGTCCTTTAGATGAAGCGTCGGATCCTCCGGAGAAGCGGAACTAGGAGAATGAGAGGAGAGAGAGGAATAAATTAGCATATTGCATTGTGTTGTCAGAATTAGAGGCAGTGTGTATCATCAGATTACACGATTGGTCTGTTTACTCGCTCACTGCAATCAGTTACTTGTTACATAAAACGCTGTCACCATCCAGTTGGCAACTAATAAATTGCACGTGTCCTGACACCCAGACAGTAAAGTGCAGATCACCTGCTACAGACTGATTGGTGTGAGACAAATATAATAACCAATATCAGCTACAATGGGTATGAAATCCCCTCCCCCAGATCAGCTGTCTATGGATCAGAGAACGTTCCATACACATCTGCTCTCATAAGGCTAGATCTGCATTTTATTCTATGTAGTAAAAACTACAAACAAACAATGAGACTATAACGTTTATCACACCTCCCTCCCTTCTGCTGCTTTCATGCATTATAAAAACTGCTCACATTTCAAATGGATCTTTTATTTATTTCTGCTTGCTGGCGTACTGAATAATATACATATCACATGTATATAACAGGGCCCCCCCCCCCCAGAGCAGAGAATGAGGGCACAATTAACCTGTGCAGTGCTGGAGACTGACCATGTAACTACGACATTCCCAGATTAAAGCACAGCTCCCTCTAGTGGTATAAATGTACTGGGGTATTCCTGCAACATACGGTGTGGACAGGGCTGGGTTAACATCAATACATGTTTGACTGCCATGTTTTTATGTTTTGATTTTCTAAACTTACATTTATATTGGTAACTAACATAGTTTGTGGCTGTGAGTATTATTGTAGGTCCAGACTGAGTCTGAGTCTTTTACAATCACTATATTTGTCCCAACAGATGAGAGATTGGACCAGCTCCATGTAATTACATATGATAAGGATAAGCTGAGAGCTCACAGGGGAGAAATGTCAGTAACCATCACTAGGACCACAGGGAGACAACATCACCCATCACTGGTGAGATCCTATTCATAGCGTCATTATCAGGCGTCACTGGATTTGGCAGGTGACGCAATTCTTTCACATCCTATCACAAGGGTTTTATTACAAACAACAGTTTCTGCTAATGAGGAGCTTCCAATAATCTACAGCAATGATCAAACATCTTACTATTTCTTTCTATTTAGGAAAGATAAACTGTGCTAAAGCGGAAGATGGGAATCGTGGCTCATTGCTTTGGAAGAAAGGTCCAGAACTGCGCTGTGGGAGGGGCTTAGGCAAATTGAGGGTGACCTTAACAGAGCCATCACATGTGACATGCTCAACAGAAGCTCATATCTGTCTCTACTAAGTGACCAACACACCAGAAGAGATGATTGGTCAGGTTAAAATGTGTGAAGTCACATGATTATTTTCTGTTGTTGAGGACTGACTGCGAGTTACTCCTAAATTGACAACACAGGCCATGGTGTATAATCAGCATTTGTATGGAGTGGACATCAGTAGTGACCTAGCTCTGTGGTTCATTAGAGGAAAAGAAGCTGTTTATGCAACTTACAGGTAACATGAGCATGGTGCCTGGTGGTCCCGGTAACCCGTCAGCTCCTGGAAGACCTGCGCGGCCCGGGGGTCCCTGCACAGTGGAAGAGGAACGATAAATACACGAGTAGCAATAACAGCATAGAATGGAAGGAGAAGGAAACACACAAAATTAGACCCCTGATATATTAACACTTGTCTGAGGCATCTCCTGCACTGTAACGCTCTCCGTTCATTCGTCTACATGACAATCTATCCGTGACCCGGTGTCCCGTCACTTGGGGGCACATTGTTGTCTGTCACACTCTGTAAACTCTTCCATGTCATTTCCTGACTTTGTTCTCAGTGTTGTGCATCATTATATTCATTGCTTTCACCAGCGATATCAGCATGAGGAAAGGAAGTCATTATTATAAACCTGCATTATGGATACTAAACAGCTTTATATACTCTAATGGACTTGCAGCGCAGTCACATCGTATCGTAATAACATAATACTCGATGATACTGGAAATAACAGGAACATCCGGCATTAACGCACATAACGCTGAGCTGCAAACCATCTGTTTATCAGCCATATTCCAGCTCTGAAGAATAATGTGACAGGAACGGAGCTGCAGCAAAGCTACAATCTCTTACACCAGTGTGATCGTCCTATACAGGATATCTCCCCCATAGGCCAGTCTCCCATCTGCACATCATACTGTGGTGTCTATTTATGTCTGTCACTGACAGGGCTACTGCTTATGCAGTATGGAAGGAGAATTGGTGCATCCAAAATGTACCTCTCACTACACCATTTATCACCATGGCATTTGTATGATACTTAACCACTTAAAAATAAATAAGGACATTAAGTGTTTGTTATATTATATAATTATCTAAATAGTTGATTACAATATCAAGTATGACCCAAAAATTAAAACATTTCCGTGAGAATTATGGGTAACTTGTCAGGGCTACAAGATGATTAAAAAGATTAACAGTTTAGCTATTATATTAAATTAGCTTGTGGTTGATTTGTACACTAGCTACATTTAATGAATAGATGGTATTAAGTCACAGCCACACAAGGAGCAATAACAGGAAATGATTATCACTTGTGTCTCACAGCACTGAGGTCATGAGTTTGATTCCTGGACTAGGTCTTATCTGTGTGGAGTGTGTATGTTCTCCTTGTGTCTGTGTGGGTTTCCTCGGGATGCTCCGGTTTCCTTCCACACGCCAAAAAAAAAAAAATGCTGGCAGGTTTATTGGCTGCTGAATAAATTAACCCGTGTGTCTGTGTGTCTGTGTTAGGGAACTTAGAATGTAGCTCCAATGGGGACTGATGAAATATTCTCTGTGAAAGTGCTGTGTAATCTGAAAATTCTAAATAAAAACATGTTAATAAATAAAATAAATAGTTTGCAATATGGAGACCCAGGAATTACATCCCACTTATATTTTGTGTAGCCCACACATAATGCAGTAACAGCATCATTGTTTCCAGGCTTGGCTACAGATTTTATAACATCTGTGAAATAACTATGGTTCTTTATTGCAGAGTGATTCCTGCATTGGGTACAAACCCCTCAAATGAAATCCCCAATACGGCAGCTGAGGACTGAAAAAATATGTTTCACCACCAGGTGGCGCTGTGCAGTTTGGAAACCTCTGGTAGGTTACACTACAGAGGAGTCACAGCTGTTGGACATTAAACACATTGGGGCTGATCCAGACTTGGGAAAAATAGAGAAAAAAAGGGTGGAGGCAAATTTAAACAGTACAAAAAGAACGCGTTAAGAGGTGATGTTTTGTAGCTCAACTCTAAATAGAGTTTAAAAATAAAGCTGTTGTGTGGGCCGGCCTCTGTATTCTGCCAGTATACTTCTTCATGTTGCCACATCTTGCCAGAGCTGGGATTAGGACACTTTGGCACTAGCAAATGCTACTGATTATTGTAACACCAGGGCAGGAGAAGGTTCAGCATTGCCATTACTGATCCCATCATCAGCGTTCCACCATGCAGGATCTGTCCTATAAGCAATCCCTGTCACTGGTGGAAATAATATGTATAAGTAGTAAGGAATGATATGATTTCTCCCAGGGCTGTCTCCTGTATGGAACACTTATATAATACATAAATGGCTGGGTTTATTAGCCCCCCAGAGTCTCCAACCCTGGCACCACAGACCTTCCACTAAGCCCCTGCCCCTTAGAATTTACACCCCAGGCCCCACAGTCTCCACCCCCTTACACACATAATCCCCCCCACCCCTCCACAGAATCTCCACCCCCTTTTGCAAAATGGTACCCTCCTCTAGCTGGTCACAAGCCTTGATGTATTTGAAAGCTGCTATCATGTCCCCCTCTCCCTTCTCTGCTCCAAGCTATACATGTTTAGTTCCTCTAGCCTTTCTTGGTATGATTTGTTACAAAGGCCATGGACCATTTTAGTTGCTCTTCTTTGCACAGTCTCTAATGTATTTATGTCTTTCTGGAGATAGAGGCGTGAGGTTCAAGAGACAGTCGACATAAAGCAGTTTAGAACACTTGGGGGCCTGGTCTTACAAAGCACATTGGAATTGGTAATAACACACACTTTGGGATAAAGAAGGATGAGATAAACTGGTAACAAACTTACTTGAACAACTCTAGTAAGAGGTTTGTAGTATTATTATTACCTCAGCTATTACACTGTGTGTTATCAGGTCATGTACTATGGGGAGTAATACAATATAATAATAATATCCACAACAATGGATGCCATTGTGTTATATGGTATTTAACAGTGTTTTCAGTTATTTTGGCCGGGCACCGCCATTAATACATTTTAGGTTTATAGATGACATTTCCATGGTAAATGCAGCATTACAGACACATGGGTAAGACATAAGAGACCATTTATACAGTTGTATGGGGGGCAGATCCTTCTTACCCTATCACCGGGGTCACCAGATGGACCAGAGGGACCTGTGGTACCCGGGGGACCAGGATATCCCTGCAGAAAAGGGAGAAGGGGAAACAGATTTAAAACAAGCAAACATCCATAATGTTCAGTAACAGTGATGGTACAATACATCAAAATGGCCCTCTATATATCTTCACCAGATCACGTGACCAGCTCAAGGACATGTGATGTGTACAAACTGGATGTTACTGGTCAAGATAAATGGCGCACAGGCCTAATATCAGATTATTCATCATTCTGACCAGTTACACCACACTGCTCTGACAATAAACTTCAGTCTTTAATCAGATGTACAATCCAGCTCCTATAATTCCAGAGCCAGTAAAGAACCCATCTGAGATAGTCTAATAATCCTTCATGTAACCCCGTTTCATTAACCTTTTCCTGCCATATGTAAAATAATAATAGGGAGGAACTTACAGCGGGTCCTTCTGGGCCTGGGGGGCCTTCAATCAGCATTCCCTGGAAGAAGCAAGACATGGAGTCAGAGACACTTACTACAACCTGCAGTTACGTCAGGATTCTTGCTGTGGATATTGCAGAGTCAGGGAAGGTATAAGGTTGATATTGTGTATAGTATTCCAAAGTTATTTGTATCTCTAAGAAAAGTCCATGTCCCAATGCCTTCTGTAGAGAGTTGCCCAGGAACTTTCGGCCATATTAGTATTCACAAGTAGCAGATGGACGGCTGGTTTTGAGCTGCAGGTGATGATGACACTTACTACACATGACAGCCATGTGCAAGCAGAGGGCCATGTATGAAAGGACACACTGGAGCTCTGTCAGCGCAACAAACCAATAACAGAAGATAACGGAAGGACATCCAACATGTGTCCGGTCAGTAACTGGATACAAAGCACTGAGGAAGAGGGAGGCACGTTGTCTGTGCACTGGTAACTGGGCTGATCAGACACATATTAAAGGAGGTGAAAGCTCGAGTTCAGGCAAAAGACTGCAAGATAACATAATTCTGAAATGGTTTAGTTGATGGATCGGAAAGAATAGTGGATCTACAGCAATAATCTACCCAGTGGGTATGGAAAATGAAAACGCCTGTTGTAGTAGCCTGGAGAAGACAGCAGAGACCAGTGGTAAAGATAAAGGAAATATTAATACTTCTGGTTACATTGGGGAGGTGGTTCAGAGGATGGGATTATTTCTCTATGTTCCTGTGCTCGCACAGGTTTATTAATATTACCCTGTAATATACTCTATACATGTACAAGTCTCGGTGAATATACACCAGGTTGCATGTTGTAAGGCCACATTCCTTGTACACAGAGATTTGCCTTTTGTAATTGCTGGAGTGTAATGTGTGTCTCCGGAGCATTCCAGTGAGCTTTCTCTGTGTAACCACGGTGGGTGGTTTGACAATCAGAAGCTTAGTTTGTTTGTGTGTTCCCCTCAGCTCCATTGTCAGCTGTTTGGGGGGGTTGGGATTTGTCACTGGGAAAATACTCAGCCTCCTCCAACGTTCCATTGACGCAAGTGATTCACTGCAGCAGAGATGTCACATCAGACAACCAGCCACAGCTCTCCTGTATGGCTGGGCACACGGCGTTATGTACTGCGCGCTGCATAAGGAGATGTTCTTGAATGATTATGGAGCGAGCGAGGAAGGCAGATTGTAGCCTCTAGTCCATTTGTTTGTCAGTGTTAGAGAGTGGAGCCATAAAATCCAGCCAGCAGTTATCTTCCCTGTACCTAGCAATGCAGGTGGCAGGAATATGTGAAGACTGGAGACAGAGGGAGGTGAAGGACTCTTTACTTGGGACACTTCTGTTATTTGTACATTCAGACATGTGGGAAAAGACTTGATAAACCGATGAGTCAAACTTTTACTTTACCTAATAATAATAGGAGCTTAAACCTTTACCAGACTCCAAAAACACTCCTTGCCTAAAATAAGAATAATGCTGTGGCTGTAATGGAAAACTCCAGAGTATATAGAGGAGTCCACTACTAAAATAAATAATAATAATAATAAGATGAAGTAAAAAATAAAGAAATATTATCTAGGTGAAGGGTTCCATCATCCAATATGAACAGGTGCAATAACCAGATGCGACTGAAGGGGGAGCTATAGTGCTTTTTCCTCTTCCAGTTCTATCAAGTCACAAGATGTTGTATGATACAGCTCACACTTACACCTATAGAAACCACAGGCTGCCAACTGGCTTGTAAGTAACAGTTGACTGATTCATATATAAAGACGTTAATCATAAAACTTACAGGTTCAATAATAGCTGGTTCTCCTTTCTGTCCCTTCTCACCCCGAGCTCCTCCGCTTATCTACAACAAACACAAGTAGATTACAATGAGAAGGTGAACAATTGCACCAAATAGTTACATGAATCACAGAAAGAGCTGAAGTGTAGAAGCCAGCGCCACCTGCTGGCAGCAAGGAAGTTTCGCATTGTTTAAGTTTTTAGGTTTTGGTTTTCTCCTACTCATGAATGTCAGTGTTATCAGCAGAGACTTAAGTTCTATGTAAGGTATGAAGGACAGGGAAAGTACAGTCATAAAATACGCTTTGATTAAATATGATGTAAACTATGCTGTATAATATCATTAATGTATTAGTTCTTTAGGGGTTTGCAGATTTTCGGATAGCCTGCAGCTGCTTGTGTAATGAAAGAGTTTGCCATTGTCTCCGCGACTCCATAAAGCAGCAAAGGACAGGACTGATGGGCCGGATCCAACTGTGAAACGTCTAAGCCGGAATGGCGAATGAAGTTTTACCACCATAATGCTGGACAGATCATATAAAACCAGGTGTAAGATTACCCCGTAGTCTGTTTTAATGACAGCAACTCCATCTATGTCCTCATCCTCAAAATTATCAGTGTAATTGATGTCATAGGTAGCGATGGTCTCCTCCGCAAAATCCTCCTCACCGGTTCCTCCTCCTTCATGTCTTGAGCTTCCGGTGCCACTGCTCGATGAGCCCTAAATCCATACAGAAGTCACAGAGACTGTAATATATACACACACATATACACACACACACACACACATATACACACACACACACACATATACACACATATATACACATATATACACACAAACATATACACACACACACATATATATATATATATATACACACACATATATACACACACACATATACACACACACATACACTGCATGATTAAAGGCTCATCCATTCCATCTCACAGTGCCATAGGAATGCTTTACATTCTTGACAGCCACCATAATAGATGTCAATTAGTGAAATTATATCCTTCAAAATGCTCCTGCCCTGGTAAAAAATGGCACCTATCCCATAACAGAAGTTACCCCCTGTGGATTGCCCCTTATTAATTATATCATCATGAAGACAAGAAAGCATCACTGACCCACACAACCTGTGGCTTACATTGGACAGTGTTGTGATCATGCTGCTGGTAACGACCTCAATGGTTTTATCAATGAAGGTTTCATCTACGGTGGCCCTGTCCTCGGTCTCCTCGCCCTCGCCGTAGCCAATCTCGTACGGTGATGCTGTATAGTCTTCGCCAGCTCCGTAGTTATAATCTTCGTATGCATTGGGATCCGCCACGTTACTTTCTATTACTGCAGCTTCGGTAGTTACGATGGTGGGGGCTTCCGTGGTTGTTGGAGCTGCATCCTGGAAGATAGAGAGTTAGGAAAAACACGCTGGAGAGTGTGCCGGAATATTCCAAGACTCTGACTGTCTGCTGGCTGCACTAACCCCACCCACTTTGCCATTATAGAATTGGTGATGCCGCGGAGGGTAATAATACAATGTATTATAACATTTCAGAAATGTTTACAGCAGTCTCCACCTATACTGTAAATAATCTCCGCTATGTGGCTCTTCTCATTCATTCATTTAGCAGATTCCTGACCATGTTCTTCCTTTTGTTGAATTGTTAATGTGTGGAAAGTCTCTGGGGACTGTAATAATGAGTAATAATGCACAGAAATAGCAGCTATAGACCATTGGATGCACTGCAGCAGACAGTAAATTTACACCGTACCTCTTCAATGTCTGGCTGTGGTCGGATGGCTTCTTCCCCTGTAGCCTGGGTGGGTTTGCTTGTGGGGGCTTTTTCGTTTTCCTCTTCATAGTACGGATATTCATAGTAATAACCCTCATCTCCCTCTGCAGCTTCTGGGTACTGCAAAAGTTACAAACAACCCCTGGTGAATATTACCGTCCTGAGCATAAACGGCATAGAAGAGCCTGTGGATGGGATTAGACAGTCTATAGGCACTGCTTACAGAACACAGCAGATAATCAGTGGAAATTTACTTTAATAATGACAAAAAACACAGTCATTTCTATGACAACTGTCTCAGAGCCACGTATAGATGAGAAAGCTGCACAAGTCCTGATTACTCCCAGATTTTAGAAATGACACCATTATTAACACATGATCTGCTCTTCTGAGCTTAGCATCCAGTCCACTGAGCTGGGCTGTATGGAGGTCATCTAGGCTTTTCGGTATTGGACAAGGGAAGCGACTTGTTAGCTAGAGGACTCACAGAAGTGAAGTGGGTCCTTCTTTCACCTGGCAGTACAGTGCATGCATTGTATACTTACATATTCATCTTGGTTGGGGTCCTGAGACTGGGGGGTGTCGGGAACGGCAGTGTCACAGTCGGGGCTGTAGTGCTCACAATAGTCAAATGCGGCTCGATGATCGGGCACAATGAGGAGCTGCTGGATATCGCCCTATAATGACAAGAATGATTTCGTGTTTTAAAGTATCAGCCATCAATAAATATATCTCACACTTATTTACAAGAGTCACTAAGCAACGTCCAGCCACTTTATAACAACTGTACAGTGAGGTACAATATATAGAAGTGTTGGTTGATAAGCTAGCTCTTTAAAAATGTAAAACTAGGGATGATAGAATTTGTATTTTTCAATAAAAATATAAAATTACATTCCAAGAAGAAAACAAAACCCAAGATACCAAAACATCCAGATAAATAGCAAAACTTGTTTCAAGTAAAATGCTATTTGCTATAAAAATATCTTACAATTAATAGATAGCAAGTATTCACTGATATTTCAACCTATCTAGTCACTAGGAACCACTGACATCACAGAATGCAGCCTATCCAATCACTAGGAGCCAGTGACGTCACTGAAAATGCAGCCTATTCAATCACAAGTAGCAAGTGACATCACTGAATGCAGCCTATCCAGTAACTAGGAACCAGTTACATCACTGAGAGCGCAGCCTATTCAGTCACTAAGAACCATTGACATCATAAAATGCAGCCTATCCAGTCACTAGGAGCCAGTGACATCACTGATAATGCAGCCTATCCAGTCACTAGGAGCCAATGACATCACTGAGAACACAACCTATTCAGTCACCACGAACCAGTGACATCACAGCCTATCCCAGTGTTGGCTAACCTGTGGTACTCCAGATGTTGTGAAACTACAATTTCCAGCATGCTTTGTCAGCTATCCGCTATGCTTTTGCAGTTAAGGCATGCTGGGGCTCGTAGTTCCACACCTGCAGTGCCACAGTTAAGTCAACACTGGCCTATCCACTCACTAGGAACCAATTTTCAGCTTTAAAGACTGACACACAATTAGTAATTGTTAAATTAAACATTATACAAGCAATTGTCACATATTGTGGAGGGAGAGTCACTATTTATATTGTCACACTAGAGAACAAAAAAGCAGTAAAGTTTAAGCAACACCTGAAAAAACACAGGGTAACGGCTGGTCCAGCACTACCAAGTTCTCCAAACTGTTGATTAAACAAACTAAGGGCAGAATGTGCGTTCAATTAGGCAGGCTGCCCGGGGATGAATCATTGTCTGAAGCTGCTCACATTCGCCTGTGACACAGAGCAGAGGAACCGTGGTAAAGGATTCTGTACAAAGGATTCCTAAACTGTCCCAGAAACATATCCAGCTGGGGGCCATTATCAACAGGACCTCATATTTCCTTAGATTACCTGTATATTACCCAACAGGTACTGACGTCACACACAAATCCCAAAATACTGGTGTATACAGAGCCGGCTCTGGCCTTGCTTTGTGTGAAGAGAAGAGAGTGAATGCCCTGTGCCTGTCTCTGCCTCTCAAGAAACAGGGTCTTTAAAACCAGGGCCGACCCTAG
>WWET01000535.1:0-24974 GCA_011038615.1 Limnodynastes dumerilii | reverse complement strand
ATTAGGGAAGTAGATGAATGGTGTATTAGGGAAGTAGATGAATGATATATTAGGGAAGTAGATGAATGGTGTATTAGGGAAGTAGATGAATGATATATTAGGGAAGTAGATGAATGGTGTATTAGGGAAGTAGATGAATGATATATTAGGGAAGTAGATGAATGGTGTATTAGGGAAGTAGATGAATGATATATTAGGGAAGTAGATGAATGGTGTATTAGGGAAGTAGATGAATGATATATTAGGGAAGTAGATGAATGGTGTATTAGGGAAGTAGATGAATGATATATTAGGGAAGTAGATGAATGGTGTATTAGGGAAGTAGATGAATGATATATTAGGGAAGTAGATGAATGGTGTATTAGGGAAGTAGATGAATGATATATTAGGGAAGTAGATGAATGGTGTATTAGGGAAGTAGATGAATGATATATTAGGGAAGTAGATGAATGGTGTATTAGGGAAGTAGATGAATGATATATTAGGGAAGTAGATGAATGGTGTATTAGGGAAGTAGATGAATGATATATTAGGGAAGTAGATGAATGGTGTATTAGGGAAGTAGATGAATGATATATTAGGGAAGTAGATGAATGGTGTATTAGGGAAGTAGATGAATGATATATTAGGGAAGTAGATGAATGGTGTATTAGGGAAGTAGACTGATGATATATTAGGGAAGTAGATGAATGGTGTATTAGGGTAATAGACTGATGATAGATTAGGGTAAGAGATTCACATCATACATTCAGGTAATAGATATGGATTATCGGTTCAGTTAATAGAATGATAATAGATTACACATCCTCTGAATATCAGGGTCTCACCTGGGAAGAGTTGTTTGGTGGGAGCGCTGAGCTGGGCATGCTTGGAAACCCTGTACGCTACATCTGGTCCCTTTGATGATTTTCTGAATGCACAAAACCCTGTTGTTTTTTTTACTCCATCGGGTGAATTGTGAAAATCTAATACCTTCAGAACATCTGCTGGTTCACCTGTGTGGAGAGAAAGAAACATGTAACGACAGTAATAATAATAATAGTCAAAGCACCTGAACTCTGAAACAATTCCACATTTACAGGGTAAACATACAAGTAAGCAGTCAGATTCAAACACCATGGAAATGATAGCTGTAATTCGAGTGGTTGCTACTGGCAACATCTCTGCATTGCAGTGTAGAAGTAATAGTAAATATAGCCGTTAGACTGTGTTACAGCAGCGCGTGGAAGAGATATATATGGGCCTTTGGGTACAGAGCTGGTGGCGCCAACCTGCTCCTTGCTTAGAGGTGTCCTGAAAGCTCATAAAGACAAAGATGATAGAAAGACACAGAGGTTACGCTGCACCCCCCTATATCCGTGTCAGCGCCTCGTATCTCATTCTATCTATATCACTGGTCTGCGCTGATACTATAGACAGCTGCACAGCTCTGACATATGTACACAAAGGTTTTGTGAGGGTGAGAAAGAGGTCTGTAACATTGGGCCTGATCCAGACCTACGTCCGCTTGCGTTTTTTACGGCGGGCGTAAACGTAAAAATGGCCTTTTGGGGTAGATGTCATGCTCATATTACGGTCTGAGAAACTGAGCGTATGGGCCTTGATGGTAACAGCTTGGTATTTACGCTCGGGGGGCGTGCCTGCCATACGTTCTCCGTAATTACGAACCCAGGGTGGGGTGAAGCATTTAAATCGTACAGTATGGGCGCGCTGAGCGTCGTAACTACACAATGAGATTACGGAAGCACGCGGTTACGCTCAGAAAAGTTAGGGTAGGTTTTGCTAAGGGTAAGAAGCCAAAAGTAAATACGACCAAGGGGAGTGCCGAGCGCAGAGCATCGGAGGTACCCCGGCGTAAGCACGCTACGCACATGAGCGTTTCATCAGGCCCATAGTAAATAATAAGTCAACACCCAATGTAAGAGACAACAGGATGAAGAAATGAGTAACAGCAGGCGCAGAACACAACCACTGCAATGATAAGCGTCATCATAGTGTCACAGCCTTGTGCTGGTCCCTCCACTCATCCAGTGGTAGACTGATGCAGGGGTCCCAGACGTGTCTATAAAGGCTCAGAATTGTCACGATGGGATGTAAGATGCGACAGCCATGATGGACCAGAGGCGTCTTAGGTGCATAAGTGGCCGATTTTGGCCCCTGGGCATGCACAGCCGTTGTGACTGCACAACCTACGTAGGCCGTAGCTCTTTAAAGGCCGCACGTAGTTTATTAGGTGAAAGGAGGCGTGCCACGGCAGCCTCCGGGGATAATTAGGTAAATTGGTTGAGGGAAGGGGTGGGGATTTTCCTCTGGAGCCCCTATACATCGGCCTAGGTTCTTGGGAAAGTTCCCTCCATACTATACAGCTGCGGCTGTGCATCTGAGGAGAGTGATTGATGCTCCCATCCTGCGGCCATGTCTAAGAGCCTGACTGGGAGAGACAGTGAGTGTAATGCAGACATACATAACGCAGGGAAATGGCAGCTTCACAGCAGAAAATGAATACATCTCTGGCACTAAAAAGCTTTCTGTGACACTGGCAATCTGTTACAATCCACCACGCGGAACAATGAGGCAGATTACCACATCCATCAAGAAAGAAAACATTAAAGCCGGCTACATATCTCTTAATTATCTCTAAAATAACGGAATGTCAGCTTCAATATTACAATGGTTTATTTTGCTTGTGCTCCTCTCCAGTAACCTTATTAACTCACAACGAGGATTTTATCATCTACTCTCATAACTAAAATAAATAGCCAACTATCAAGAATGATGGACTGAAGTGAAATGAGGACACTTCCCACTCACACAGCACTGCAGGGACTCCAGACACACAGCTCCTGGCACTGCGGCACTGGCCAAACCGGTAACAGTGGCATAGGTAACCCACGGCATGCCAGGCGTGGTGAAACCACAAGTCCCATCATGCTCTGCCCTGCAACTGATAAGTTGGGGTTCTCTACTCTCTGTCCTCTGTGTACTGTCAGGGAAATCTATCTTGGAAGCTGATAGATGTACTCGGACTCCACACAGCTGTGTCTTGTACTTGCTAGCCCCTAAAAATAAAAGCATTCATCGGCTACAATAGAAGCCAAAACGTGATCCAGGAATAGAGTGGACATGAGGGAGAGAGTGACCTGAAGCAGTGGAAGTACATTGTGCAACACGGAGACGGCCATCTTGTGCATCGCAACGCCAAGAAAAAGATGGACAACTGTGGTCACAAACTGACCGTCCTTAGAGTGAGGCCAAGAGAAGCACATAGGAGCCGTTTCCTCAGCAGCCCCATATTCTGAAACGCATTAACCCTAAGCCACAGACATTTCATTCTCATGGTTTGCAGTATGTACAGTACAGCTGACTATACACAGAGAAACATTTCATCCCCTATCCTCTCCATAGCCCGGGCAATAGGATTTGGAGGCTAAATACTCCAGCACTGAGTGTACTGTGCATCTATTGCTCACAGATTTTGATAATGGATTTTCCAGCAAGCATCCAAATCTTTGCCTACGTGACAAGAAACTCCGCCCCCTCCAACACTTCATCAGGTAAATCAATAGTAAAATGTCTAGAGACCTTGCAGATATTTACTACCCTTATCTGCAGATTTGCATCACACAGTATTTCCATTACCCAAAAAAACCCAAACACAAAGCAAAAAGGAAAATTTAAGAGCGGAAAAACAATTCCCATTCCCCCAATATTCATCAAGTCTGACACACCAGGGGTACTTTGGCAAGCTCAGAGTACAGGAAGTTCCTTGCTTTGTAATTGCTGGAGGCACAGCCTGGAACAACTACTACATCAAGTCCCTAGATATAATGAATTACAGTTCACATTTCATTTCCAGCTTCCCTACCCAGGCTCCATCCAGAGAAACCACTTTATTGATGATTACTATTTATATGGTGGACATGGAAGGCATTTCGGTCTGGACACTGTAATATGGATGGAGATATTTTATGGAACAGCAGTAATATAACAGCAGTGGCTTTATGTATCAGAATCTACTTCCTCAGATCAGGGCAATATAAAGACATGCACGATTCACGCATGGAGGAATGAGTGACCTGCAGTCGGCCTCTTAACTTCAGGGCATTGGAGCTGCCAGGGAACACAGGCATAATTATTTTGACACTACAGAAATGACCGGATATATCAGGTAATTGCAGACATAACTTTATTAATTCCAGCTGCATTGAAATAGGGTCACAGCACATTTTAGCAATTGCTAATCAAAATAGGGCAACCACAGGACAGCAAAAGATGAGATGGTCAGAGATAGAATCTTCTGTGGTTAGAACACCAATGCCATAACAGCAGTGCAGGGTATTTAAGCAAGTGTTGTATGTTAGTACAATGCTTAGATTTCTGTCAGGTAACCTACTGGCACTTAAGTACCGACAGGGTTAACTAATCGGTACCCTTCCAGAGAGTGGAAGAGGGAGCAGGGACAGTGTGGCGGAAAGTGCGGGAACAGAGCGGAGGAGAGAGCAGGGACAGAGCAGAGGAGAGAGCGACAATGAATCAGAACAGAGAGGGCGACAAAGTGGAGCAGAGAGTGGGGACAAAGTGGAGAAGGCAGGAGCGGGGACAAAGCGGAGAAAGCAGGAGCGGGGACAAAGCGGAGAAGGCAGGAGCGGGGACAAGGTACGGATACTTGTTACCAACATTTTTGTAATGATGCAGCCAGCATGAGTTATGAATTATTGTCACCACAACCAGATTTCAGCTAGCGAGATTTGTGAAAAAAAGTCAAAGGCTACCAGAGATAGTGGTAATTTTATCAGGTGATTATGAGACCTGGAAAACATGCATTGTTAGGGGTCCCTGAGGAGGAGCTTGAGAACGGCTGCTCTACAACATCCACTGCAATGCATGTTTTCTAGGTCTCCTTTCTGAAATACAGGTCTTTTCATTACTGACTGACACGTGAGAAGATCCGCAGGTGGTACTTATTATCGTTACTGGTGCTTATGGACCATGGTTGAGAACCACTGCTCTAGAACTCAGAACCCGGTGATCTCTAGTCCAACATTAGTAAATATGGGTTATATTTGGGGTTGTAGCTACACCATCTTTTAATTAATCTACGTTGTGATTGCTCCATGTTACTAGCTAAAGAGAGTCAACCAGACTCACAATATACCCATATAATACAGAGACAAGAGACATACAAGGACACAAAGGGTTATACTCAGACTTAATAACGCTCTAACATACGTATGCCATGTGCGTAAGATGGCTGCTTTTAGCAATCTGCGCATACGCGAGGAAGATGTTACGCATCGTATCTCACGATGTACGAAGTTGATTTCCACACGTGCACAACTCTGTATGACAGGGCGTGACAACACTGTGTACATGGGAGATGATATAATGTGGGTGGGGGAAGGCATTTAAATGGTACGGTATGGACTGGGTTAAGCACTTCTGCATGTACGTTTGCTATGTCCGTACAACGATATGCATGGAGAAGGTAAGGTAAGGCTGTCTGTCAGAGGGGAGAGTCATGGGAGGGGACTGGCTACATCAGTGCGGACACTTGCCATTCCATGCGTTCTTAAGGTGCTCTAAAGTCTATATACGGCCCAGAGACATTTAAAGGGCTAAATAGTGAATTGCATCTCCAGGTCCCAGCCCATTCTCCAGGAAAACGGGTAGGATACAGTACAAGCACAGCTCCACCTGAACAGGGCTTCTCAACCATGGTCCTCAAGTACCACTAAGGGGCTGATGCAGTTTGGGAGTAAGGGCAATAGGTGCAAGTGTATAGCTTGGCTAAGCCATGTGGCAAAGTAAAGGGGGCTAATTCATTTTACATCTTACACATGCAGGAGAAACTTTACATTTGGACATTGAACTCACATAATGCACAGCTTTATGTTTAATCTGTAAATTAGAGTTGAGTTAAGAAACGTCACCTCTCAATTCTAATTCTGCTTTCACAATTTAAATTCCGCCCCCTTGCAGTTCAACATGGTATTGCCCAGGTCCTAAAACAAGGTGTAGCTCTGAATCAGCCCCTAATAGTGCATGTTATCCAGGCCTCCTTGCTGGGGCACAGGTGTGCTCATTACTGACTGGCACATCCACAGAGGGTGGTCATTTCATCACGTGATTATGAGGAGACCTGGAAAACATGCATTGTTAGGGGTCCCTGAGGAGGAGTTTGAGAACGCCTGCTCTAGAACATCCACTGCAATGTATGTTTTCTAGGTCCACGTTCTGAAATACAGGTCTTTTCGTTATTGAATGACACGTGAAAAGATCCGCAGGTGGTACTTGTTATCATTACTGGTGCTTAAGGACCAGGGTTGAGAACCACTGCTCTAGAACTCAGGACCCGGTGATCTCTAGTCCAGCATTAGTAAATACGGGTTCTATTTGTGGGAATGTATTTTATGTGTTTATATTTCAGAAGTATAATAGTTCTTAGTAGAAGTTGAAAAGTTCACAGTGAAAGTAATTAAGAGAAATACACCATTGTTGGAGCCTAAAAAAGGAATGTTAGCAATTAGACTGTCAATATTAGTTTCCACGTGGACAAAAACAAGACGAAGATGTGGCCAATTCTCTGCCCTTTGTAGCAGGCAGTGTGAGAATGTGCAGGAAAGAGGGTTAATGTGACAGTGGGGGATTGCTGCGTACACAGCTGTGCTAATCTTTCAATCATCCTTCCCGCTGCCCCAGGGCACATATTCAGAAAGGAGCTGTATTGCTGTTCAAATCTGTTTGCTTTGCACGGTGATCGGTAACAAATTGCAGAACAGAGGGATTCTTTCCCCCGGAGATATGAGTAAGAACCCGGAAACAAATGCACCTTATTTCTATCTACACAATTTCAGTAAGTCCACAGAATGCTCTATTCCTCTCTACTGGTAAGTTCCAACATTTGACAAATCATTTTCTGCCCCAAAAAAACAATAGAGAAGTTTTTAGTGAATATAATTGGGTTAGGGTGCAGAAACAGGCCATTTCCAATGAACTTCCAGCATTGTAGAGACGCCTCAGACCTGCCGACAGGCATCCTGTCTACTACCAGGCCTTAGACCCACACACAGGCATCACATCCACAGACAGGCCTCAGATTCCCAGGCATCGCAGCCACAGTCTGGCCTCAGACCTGAAGTGAGGTATTGCATCCATAGGCAGGCTTGTGTAACTGTGAGAAGAGCTGAGGGTGATTCATTTCCAGATGGAACGTGTTAGAATGGATGAGGTCGTTTCAACATGAGATCACTCCCAGACTGTGATACAAAGCTTTCCTCAGAGACTCCGGTTCCATCCAGAGTCTAATAAAGTGTTAGCTTTGAAGTCTGTTCTAGCTGTATAAATCTGGTCACCCGTTGGTATTGCAATGCATGCCAATGCCACCATGCTTTTTTTCATCTGGTGATAATCATCATGGCAGTTGGGGTGGAATGATGAGACACCTTTTAGGATGGGTAAATGGAATAGCCACAATACAGCCACAAACAAGGGTGAATGCTAGTGGCTATATGCATACTGTAATGAGTGGGTTGCAAGTACAAGCTGCTATTATGATGTCCTTACACAGAGATGGTCTCTGTTACATTTCCCTATATCTCACATATTCCCAGGGGACGCAGAGACTGAGGGGGTAATATAATGATGTGCTGCTGGGAATGCAGTAAAGTGAGAGAGAGAACGGAACACGCTGAAAGGTAAAGTAATCACAGTGTATAAAGACCATGCAATCCAGTCTATGGGCCACAAGAAGGAGCTTGAAAATAGGAGAGGAAAGTTACTCCTGGGCTAAACCATGGTGATTGCAGGGGAGTCATATTTCATCTGTCGCAAACAGTATTAGAGTTGAGAGGTGATGGTTCCCGGCCCAAGTCTACATAACAGTGTAATAGTAACCCGGGTCAGTATCTGTGTCAGTGATATATCCCTGCATGCAAAGAATACAATTACCTTGACTCCCCCTGCAATCAACATGGTTCTGCCCAGGAGTAACTTCCCCCCTTAATTTCAAGCTCCTTATTAAGTCTGAATCAGGCCCTATGTGCTTCATTATCAGGGATACACATAGCTCATCCAGAACACGCCATACTGCTATGGTTACTGGCAGCTCAGGACCTCCCTCTATCAATGCACCTGATCATGTCTGTGACTAAACTACAGTAATCATCTTTATCCCAGGAGACTTATAGTCCTTATGTACTTGTCTTTGTAGTTACTACTCCATGAAGCTTAATGTGAGCACAGATTCCAGCATAATTCATCCCTGATGGGTAACTATGGCTGCTGCTATTATTATCTCTTATTTATATTGCACCACATATTGTCCATAGAGAACATTAGAAACATTAGACATTCACATCTGTCTCTATTGAAGCTACATTCATACTAAGGTCCCTGACACATTCATAAACATACATTAGGATTAATTTAGTCAGCAGCCAATTAACCTACCTACCAGTATGTTTCTGGCCGTGTGGGAGGAAACCGGAGCTCCCGGAGGAAACCCACACAGACACAGGGAGAACATACACACTCCACACAGATAAGGCCTAGTCCAGGAATCGAACCCCTGACCTCAGCTTTGCGAGACACAATGCTACTCACTGAGCCACCGTGCTGCCCCACATAACACACAATCTGTTACACATCTCCCACAACCATCCTCTATCCATGCTGAAATAACAATGCAGTGCCAGAACAGAACTACAAGGGACAGCTTGTAAAGGTTACATAACTTGCTAATTAAAGGTTAATGTATGCGTTAAGTGCCATTTCAACATGAACAAGTCATTTCTGTCTTTCCATAGATTTTATGCTTTTCAAAATACACATGGGGCAAATAAAAATGGCGGCTTGTTGCCCGCTACTCCAGGCTCTAGTCTCAGCAAGTGATATGACGACAGAGGACGTCACAGAGCATGGACAGGTGTTTCAAAGCCTCTCTGCTCACTACATCAAACGCCAGGTGACTGCCCAGAATCAAACATTACTGGTAGGTACCAACATGTCTTCTAGCCCATCTCAAATATAAATAAGAAAAACCTGCTGTTTAAAGTAACCTATTTCTTTACAAATGTGTTAATATTATCTGCTGTAAAATGGAATTTGAAATATGTGAGTGAATGACATTAAAAATAACCTCTTCCTATATCTGTTTCCTTGATGTTGACCAGTGTCTTTCTCAGAGACTTTTCTTAGTCCTGAACCCTCTGTTAGGTACAGATCAGTTCAGTAGTAAATCACTTCAACCCCTGAGGGACCACTAAAGCCATAATCCCATTGCCAAGAGAAGAATGCATTATATTAAAACAACACAAGATGAGAAAACTCCAGGGGCAAGTCTACATCATAGCAGAAAGGGTGAAAGGTTCACATCAGGAGTCTATATTATGTTTGATGAGCGCATAGTAACTGTAGGTGTTGTGTGTACTTTACTTTTACGTAAGTGGCACAATCCCTCACTCTGCAGCCACGTAAGACAACACAGACATAAACAAGGTGTCCCTGATATGCTCTAGATAGATGATATAGAATCTCACTGATGCAGTGTCAATAGCATAATTGTTTCTTTATAGAGAGCCGATTTGATGCATTGAGGTGTTTAATGTATGGATATCCTCCCAATGCAGATACCGGCGTGCAATGTGTTCCAATATTGCTAGGACAGTGTCACAAATCCCAAAAGTGCCAGTAGCAGGCAGCGCTTTAGCAGCTCAGATGTCTGGTTATAAATATATTGTTCTCCTAAAATAAAAGTACTTTTATTGAGAGAATGAGAGAGCTATTTATACACAGACAACCGTGCTTTGGGCATTGCAGATCTTGCTTGTAAGAGTGAAGTAATAGTGATACCACCAGCAATAAAGCAGCTGCCCCCATCGAGTTCATACACGTGCATTGTTTTATTTACATATATATGAGCTGGAGTTTTTGCCAGCTTGGAACACATGAAACACAGAACACGTGTAGGGTTGCTCTCATGTCGTCTCCTCTGCCTACTGGCAACATATTTCATAGCACATTACTTAATAATGAAAATCAGCTATCATTTGGCAGAATCCCCAGTGTGTCAGGTTAAAACACGCTGAGAGGTGCGGAATGCAGAGGTGGAGAGCCACCCTCCTCAGACAGCACAGACGGGATATAAAGGTGGGATTAGAAGGTGAGATGGTCCCGGATCTGCCCACAGCTGGTTCAAACCCTCGCCCTTAACAGCCCCTGTCACATTCACTGTAAAACAATATGACAACTTGTTATCTGTGTCTCTATGTATTTTTATGCAGCAATTATTCTGTAAGCACAATGGTTTAGACAATAAATGGCTTGTGTCAGTGACAGCTAAGTAGGACAAGACAGGTGTCATGAAACAAAAAGCTTAAACACACAGAGCTGACACCGCGATCCATTCTCCTAGGCACAAATAAGAGGAAACGCAACCAAATATAGGCCCATATTCAGAGTACCAGACGAAAACCTAGACGTCCGGTGTTTAGCGATTTTTACTACTGCGCATGCATAGTAATTTTTTAATGTAATCTACGTATCTTTTTCTTACGTAGATTGCGTAAATGCGGTCTGTTATACATTCGGTATTCTGAATACAAACCATAAAATGTGCCTAACAGTACAAATACAAAGAATACATAGCTTTATAGAAGTCTACTGTTTATTATGGGGAAAGAAGACAGATAAATAGGTGTATTGCTGTTAGTAGTCTCCCTATCAGGATGGGTCTTACTTCATAATGTAATTCATATATTGGACCAGAAGTCTGGGTCAGCCTCACACATGCAATGGGCATCCTTAGAGGACTGGCAAAGTGGTGAGAATATTGCGAGCTCAGCTGCAGCAGTGAGAATGTAACGGTAAACCTAGATGGCAAGGGGCGCAATTACTGGATCTGACAAATGACTTTGATGCTGTAAATTGTTAATGGATTTAGGAAGACATTAGAAGCTTGTTAAAGCCTTGTTTATGCTAATAGGTTATATTGTTGAAGTACAGATGAGTAGGCAGCAGATAAGTATTAGCTTAAAGTTAAAGAAACCTTAAATATCAAAGATGTGCAAATATAGGCAGGAGCACCTATGAGTGTTGGAGGAGGGAGACCCCTAAATCCTAGGACAGATTAGCAATATTCCTATCAGAATTCTGTAGTTTTGTAAATGTGTATTTCATTCTCTGGCCACTAGTGGCTGCCCTACAGCATCCGCATTCCCAGGCTGCTTCCTCTCCTTTCTCCTTCCTGTTCCTTAATCCCACCTCCAACCACCACAATGGACAAGGACTGATCAGATAAAATGGCAGCCTTCTCTGTCTCACCTATACAATCTGCCCACATTGCTGCCAGAGAAAACACTGAAAACTGGCTCAGCTGAGCTATGTACACCCGTGCGGGGTAATATTCTCTTCTAGACTTGCTTGTATCATTCCTGCATGTATGGTCTGTGCTGTCACTAACCAGGCAATTAGTAAAAGAGGGACTTTATCTTGACTGTATATAACAAATGTCTGTAATTTGCATGGTTGAGGTTTTCCTTACATGTGAGGAATTAATCAAACTGTCCTTATGGCTCAATTACACACAGTCCAAATCAAACATTAATGTATCCTCAGATGAACCTATGCAATCCAGACACACTATACATACAGGAGAACGTAAGTGTGGCCAATATAAAACAGCTACAGACAGAGGTTTCTTACAGTCATTAGGGTAGATCCAGAACTCCGCTTGTAATTGTTTCCTAGCGTAGCGCATTTATGCAAGCGTACCTTTTATACACTCCCCCTGCATGTACCTTCTATACACTCCCCCTGCATGTACCTTCTATACACTCCCCCTGCATGTAGCGTAACCTGCAGCATAACCACTTACGCCCATACTGTACGATTTAAATGCAATCCCCACCTACATTGCGTAATTGCATCATACTTACCGTAATATAGGCAAGTCCCCTCAAACGTTTACTGTTACATGAAAGGCCCTTAGGATCAGAGTTACGTTGCGTTACGTAGCGTAATATCTGCCGCGCGCATGCTCAGTACTTACAAAAAAACAAAAACATTTTTCTCCACCAGACGTAATACACCGGAAAACGTTGTTCTGGATCATTAAGTAGAAGATAATAAAGTTAATAATATTGGCAGTCACACAGTATATGATAATGATACTGACCAGATTATCAAATTCATAGTATCTGACTATTTCTATATAACAAGTTAAGCTCATGGCAGGGACATTGACACGCTAGGAGTATAGACAGTTGGGCTTGATTAGGATCGGGACACGTCAGCCTCTTTGGGCCTTATCACAGATTCTACAGACCATTCACCAGGATCTGAATAGTCCAAAATGTCTTTAGTGGCTCTACGCAGACAGATCCAGACAGTTATCATCACGTATTGTATATACTCATTGGAAGAAGTCAGTCAGCTCATCCCCAGTTTGCCATAATGCACATCTGCTTTCCCAGTCCAGTGGTCTCCTGAGAAATATTACCCACAGTGTTTAAAGATCTTTTTTGCTAATGTAGTTTGTGTTATGTTGGGAAGATAATTATTGACCATTGCTGTATTTCCTAACCACCATGGAAGAAGAACAGGCTATCAGAACATGTACTTTTAGGTATGTAATGGTACATTCATGAGCCACTCTGTGATGTGTAACAGATCACTGGAATTAAAACACCCAATAAACCGGCCTTGGATAGACACGATACTCTAATTACAGCATGTTACATGTAGCCAGCAGGCATGGGACAATGTGACAGCTGCCAATACGATTGCAAGGCTGTGACTGCACAACAGACGAGATTGCTTCAATCCAAAATATGTCGTCACCAATGAGGATGCGTGAAGAGACTTCTCTCACCCGCGTATCACCCGCGGACGAGAAATAACAATTACAAGGCTTTGGTTTATGAGAAAGAAGAAAACCCATATCTACCGGAACCATTGGTAATTCAGAAAGAACGTCTGAAGAAAGATGCAGGAAAGAATGATGAGTTACAGAGAAATCTAAAATCCCAAGTGCCTGTGTTCTGTGGACGGTAAGTTCCTCTCCCCACTCTGACCCACACAGGTAATAAACACCTAATGCTGGGTACTCCCTGTAGCATTTTCACCTGATTATTGGGTTGATCACACAATAAGTGAGTGTTTGAATCAATATCTTATTAATGTGTATGCTACCACAAAGTTTCTATTTTTTTAAAGTAAATTGGATACTTTAACATATAACACACTTATAAACTTCTGTACTTATCCTCATTAGTAAACAAGGCGATATATCAACCTTGTTGTGGTAGAAACATGAAGCTTTAGGTGCACTGGTAGCAAATGGCAAATAATTTGAACTTATAAAAGAAATGTAAAAATGTATATCCAGGACGGTACATTGAAACTGGGCGGTTTATTCATTTCTTTATTTATTTATCTTTGCAATATAGGAGTATATTATTGTGGTAAATTAAATACGGGCCTCACAACATAGGGGACAAAGGAATCCGCCATGGAAGGAGAATAGCAGAAGAATTATTTGGAAACAGGCGGGGGGGGGAGACTCCCATCCACAGATTTCTGTACTTTTAAACTGGTCCCTAAATTGTCTTATCTGTACTCTGCAGAAACAGTCATTTTGAAAGTGGTTTCCCCTTTTTCCTATTCTTGGCTTTACTTTTAATTTCGCCAACGTTAATTTACAGTTCTGAAGGAAACGTAGAGGCCACGGTTGTTAAATATTGTCTCTTTTGTCTGGATTTGGGTATGGAAGTTCCTCCAGAATCTTAGTGGGTTAGTTTGTATTAGGACAGTCTGTTACATTGTTGTGTATAAAAGCGAGTGCTCAGCGCACTGAATAAGTGAGGTATAAGGAATAAGTTTATGTAGTAGAAACAATGTTTCAAAAAGCAACGAGCAGCATCAAACTAAACAAAAAGAGTGCAAACGTATCCAAAGCAGAACCAAAGGTAAAGCAGATGGTTCAAAAAACTAAGTTCATAAAGACATATAGTGTACACGTTATGCATACAAGACATGGAAAGAGCCAGCCAGCAGCAGTCAGAGCTGGCACACCATGTCACCCGAAACACATCTGAAAACACTGGGAAATGATTGGCTTAGAATCCTAGCGATGGTGAGGAAACACTGGATCCTAACCGTCACAGGGCTAAACATCGACCAATGCTTCCGCTGAAGCATCGAGTGATTCCCATCCATAGTATCAAGCATGAAACGGGGCCTATTCTCCCACACCAGTGTTTGACTAAGCAAGTCTACAATCCATCTCTAGGGGAGAGTCCCAGGTGATCTACAACAGAGAGAGAACCCTGATCATATTATCCTTCCCATGAAACATTTTCTTTCCTGAAGTTTATTGGTAATAGAGAGAAATCCGACACAGAGTCCTGAAAAGATAAGTCATATGTTACTGGTGCCTGAGACCACACTGGGGGAGAACTGGAAATGTTTATTTTTTATTAAAACTGAAATATAAAATGCTGGTTAATGTTAAGCACTAGCTGAACTGTAAACTCATCTGTAGATTTCTGTGTCTGAAGCCAATACAGTATAATGGAACACGTTATTAGATCATGGTAAACAAGAAAAAAAATCAAATGCGCTTTGAAATTTCTCCCACAGGGTCAAAGGAGTTGTGTTCATTCATTATATTTCATCCTAAAAAGCAGTTCACACGGGAACATATGTATAATCATGTGGGGGGACACCTATGTTACTATGTAGGCCTACTGTATCTATGCATGCTCCTACATGTGCATATTACATGTCAGCACATCCTCCTGGACCTGCGTGACCCTTGATCCAGAGCACTTGGCAATGTGCTGAGATGATATTAACGTCCTGGAAACTGTCTATGATATAGAGGAGAATTACTGCAGGGCCTGTGTTCATTTACTCCACACACTGCACTCAAACAAGTTCATTAGAAGTAAATAGCACTTAACTTTTACACCCGATGTCTAATAAACACAGGGACATAAATCACCCGGAATTCTTCTGTCTATGCATATGGAAATTAGTATTTTCATTTCTAGGGTTTCCCCCATCAGTGCCAGGCACACCTTAGAGGTGAATTATAGATATGAAAGGAATTAATCAGCCATTTCATCTCTGCCTTATCTGATTACCTGCAGGGCAAACCTATGTCAAGAACGTGAAATATCATCAAATAAGAAACGATATTCAGGGTGGGAGAGATCCCTTTGTCAGAGAAGAGACCTAATATTGGTAGGTCACATAGACTAGACACACTGGTGTATGGTAAATGCCTCTGATACATAAAGATCATTGTGTTTGGAATCGCTGTAGCTTTTACCCTACAGAACCTGCAGCCACACTGACAGAGGAGCGATCCCCAGGAAATAAGAGACCTGTGTGTAACAGTTACTCCGGATTCTATATGCAGAGCAGAGGGGGCTGATCCTGAAAATAGGAGGCTCGGTTCTAAATATCCCCCAGCTGTCAGGGTCCTGTCTACTCCACCGCAGTGCTACAAACATACAATTGGTGGGATCTACATGGAAATGTTTGTAAAGAAGATAGAGGAGACCTGATGTACGGTGGGGGAGAGAATACTTTTGTAACACAAATATCCCTTTAGTAAATAGTTGCGTTTCCAATCTCAGTTATTCTTGGAAGACCTATTCACATCAACTGAAAAATGGAGGCGTTACTCCTAGTAACTACTGTAACCAGGGGCCGCATCCAGACTACCGGATATTCGTCTGGTGTTTAGTGTTTTTAACACTTATCCAGTTGCTTCCAGATTCCACTTATCCAGTTGCTATGATCACTTTCCATTTCAGAAGATTATATAGTGGGGAATAAAACTCACTATGATCAACATATCCCAGAAACCCCTCAGTCCCTGTCCCTAAAACAAACAAGACATGCTGAAACTTGTAGTTCCACACCAGCAAGCGAGATACAGACTGCTTGGCACAGGGGCACAGTAACACGGATTCATCGTCTCCAGTCATCCTTGGCTGTGAGCAGGAACATATGGATGATCTCTCCTGTCAGTGGGAGAGTTTAATGAAAGCATAATCACTAATTAAAGGAAAATCCACAGAAATGTAAACTATATTTTTGCTATTCTGGCAAGAAAAGCTTTTGAATCTTTCTGTGGTTCTTGATATATGGGTCATGCTCCTTGTAACAGAGCGGCTGCTGGGAAACTCAAAAGTAAACCCGTGCCAGCTTCCACTTCCCCTGACGCCATGGTCAACACTCCCGTGCGCTATACGCTGATAATACACAGATCACTTCATGAAGAGGCCATTGTTATTTAGATCTATGGAAACTTCCAGAGAAATCCAAGCATCTAGAATCTATATAAGTAATGGGGGCAGAAAAGGGAAACGGGCTTCATTGTCATTATCACAGCAAAGAGAGATCATTTCAATTATGTTCTATAACATCAGCCTATTTGATACAATTACTTCGGTGTTTCTTGATATATGGGTCATGCTCCTTGTAACAGAGCGGCTGCTGGGAAACTCAAAAGTAAACCCGTGCCAGCTTCCACTTCCCCTGACGCCATGGTCAACACTCCCGTGCGCTATACGCTCATAATACACAGATCACTTCATGAAGAGGCCATTGTTATTTAGATCTATGGAAACTTCCAGAGATATCCAAGCATCTAGAATCTATATAAGTAATGGGGGCAGAAAAGGGAAACGGGCTTCATTGTCATTATCACAGCAAAGAGAGATCATTTCAATTATGTTCTATAACATCAGCCTATTTGATACAATTACAAGGAAATAACCCACCAGGAGTTCGTAAAAGGGAATCCATTGTGATAACACAACGTTTCTAGATCCACGGTAGACGCCACCTACATATACACACATGCACATCCTGTATATGTATCATATATTGCACATATTGCAGAGAAGACACTATAAACGGCAGAAAGCAGTCATGTTTCACACGCTGTGACAGATGGAGGGTTAGGGAGGTAGGTATTCATTGAGTTGCTTCCATAGCAGATAACCCAGGGTGCCTTAAACAACATAGGCCTGTATTCAGAGTACCGAACGTATAAAATATACATCCGGGGTTTAGCGATTTTTAAGACTGCGCATGCGTAGTCATTTTTTTACATAATCTACGTATCTTTTTCTTACGTAGATTGTGTAAATGCGGTCTGAAATAAAAAGATACGTAGATTATGTAAAAAAATTACTACGCATGCGCAGTCTTAAAAATCGCTAAACACCGGACGTATATGTTATACATCCGGTACTCTAAATATGGGCCATTATGTGGGCTCTGCTGGGGGGGGAGATTACTATACGGGTACGATATGTGCTACAATATGTCAGAGGAGGTCAGGCTAAATGTGAAACAAAAAATGGGACTGGAGGACATGAGCGTGAGATACCAGCTGCGCCAGGCTGTGGAGGAGCAGCACTTTTACATCTGAGACTTCTTGAAGGTCTAGGTTTTGTCTCCACTTGAGGGACAGATAACATGTATGTCTGTTGTAATGTATGTCCTGTTCCACTGCAGCTCTCCTCACGGTTGGTACCACGCACACAGCGATATGAAATAACTTCACTTTCACCACAGGCTGAGTATTATCAATGATCAGATCCATTTTCACAGACCCTCTTATATAAATACACTCAACTCGCTCTCTCAGGTCTTCACAAGATCCGCAACTTTCTTCTGCTCCTAATAAATGCTCTGACTTCTGGTTACAGGACTCCTCCTGGGCTGCACCTATTCTCTGGAATAACCTTCCTCACCAACAAGGAATATCTTCTACTCTCCAAACTTTTAAGCACTTTCTAGAAACTCACTCCTTCAGAGAGGCTATCAAAATCCTCAACCCACTACCTAACCCTCATCTTCCCTATTGACAACCACTTTGCTATCCATTGGACCTGCTACATGATTTATTTACACTTGCACACTTTCTCTTTCATAGTAAAACTGCCCTCAGTCCTGCTACTTACACTGCTGTGTGGCTGAGCACTCAGCATGTTTACCATATAACCTGGGTGGACCATTGTGTGATATAGTACTTGCCATTATGTATCTAACCCAATGTCCTATAGATAGTAATCTTGCAGTGCTCAAGCCTTCTTACCCATCCAGTCTGTTAGTTACTAACCAGTCATTTTCTTTACTGTTACAATTACTGTTAAAATTGTAAAGCACTACCTGTATAATAAATAATAATTCTTAATGAATCTAACATTAGGTGAAACAGAAAGTTTCTCAACTCCATCGGATACTATGACTGACTGCTCCTTCATTGTGTCAGCCTCAGCTCCTCTGAACTGCATCACAGAGAATGGGATATGTGAGACATGAATCGGTAGCATAGTAATCTGCACATCCAAAAGCAGCTAGGCCAGCTCAAATTCCACATATCTCATGCCGGCTGTAGAGTATCCGATCTACCCAAACACAAATATGAATAGAAATATGCACCTGTCTTTTTATCAATAAAACAGAACATTTCCCATTGATCTGAAAGGCCTCAGATGCATTAGAAAAGGATCAACTGGGCAAAAGGAGCTGCTTGTGACACTAATGATAGGTGGCAATCCACAGAGGAGATAGAGGGATCTAGCCAGCACTTATCTGTGACACTATCCTTATCTGTACCCTGTCATTTTCCCATCTCCTCTTAGCTAATCAGTAAATGTCAAAGTGGTTTCCGTAAAAGTACAATTCAGTAGAAGTCTTTTATACATCATAATGAAAACCAGTCACATTATGGTGTGGTGATAACATTTATACTAGAAATAGAATTAAAAGGTGCAGATATTGGTGACCATCTTGTCAACCCCAGGACTTCACTCATCAAAACAGGTAGTGAGTGTGGGGACAGCATCCAGCCATGACAAGCAGATCTATCTAACCACGCAGCCCATTAGTTGGATAATATTTTTAATCTTGAGATAATCCCTTAATGTGTGTGTTAAGTTCTCTACAGTGCCTGGTTAACAACATCAGTAAGACCCTCCCTGCGTTCTACCATTCATGTAAATCACCAAAGTTATCTCCACGATGACATCATTGTGCGCCAAAGTTAAATTTAAAACAACAGGAAATGTGACGGGAATTCTGACTTTGAAACATGATAAAAGAGGCGAAAAAACAATGCATTAAATAAACTGGCAGGATTCCTGCTCTTTAAAGGCATCTTTTTATTGGCTTCATGTCATTGACATACTCAGAACTAGTGTGATCGGAAACACATGTCCCCATATGAGGGGAGTTTGATGTATAGTAATATGGGGGCCTTAAATTGGCACCACATGTGTCCTTTCAGCATAGTGTGCCTCCGCCAAACCCTAAAACATATGGGAGGATCTGTGGTTGCTTTGGTGTAATATTTACCAAACACAATGATCTCAAACACAAGATTGTTCCAAGGAGAACCTCACGAAGCCACGGACCTGACAAGATGCTGTGACCTAAATGTCTGAGATCCATGAACCCTGGGGGTGACCTTCTCAGAGATCCCACTCAGCACCACAAAGAGCCAAATACTACATGCACAGAATAAGACCGGATAACAGTTTAGAGGACAATTATAAATGGCAAGACAGAGGGCAGCCAGTATTTCCAGGAAGAAATATCCTCCATTTTTTATTCTTTAGAATTAGACAAACTTAGTACAAGAAAACGGATCATTTGCCACATACACGGCTGCTTTACAAAGAAAGGGGTAGATCCAGAACTACCTGTGCCGTACGTTTATTCGTGGAACGTATTTTCGTGCGCGTAAATTCGCTACACTCCCCTCGGCACACCCCTTGCACGGACGTATTTTGTCAAGATACGCTTTCCAAACCCTACCTTAACTTTTTCCAACGTAACCGCAGTCATACGCACACGTACGTATGGGCTCTATAATGAACCTATACAGAGTTCCCGCCCACGCCCTATAATGAACCTATACAGAATTCCCGCCCTATAATGAACCTATACAGAGTTCCCGCCCATGCCCTATAATGAACCTATACAGAGTTCCCGCCCATGCCCTATAATGAACCTATACAGAGTTCCCGCCCATGCCCTATAATGAACCTATACAGAGTTCCCGCCCATGCCCTATAATGAACCTATACAGAGTTCCCGCCCATGCCCTATAATGAACCTATACAGAGTTCCCGCCCATGCCCTATAATGAACCTATACAGAGTTCCCGCCCATGCCCTATAATGAACCTATACAGAGTTCCTGCCCACGCCCTATAATGAACCTATACAGAATTCCCGCCCTATAATGAACCTATACAGAGTTCCCGCCCATGCCCTATAATGAACCTATACAGAGTTCCCGCCCATGCCCTATAATGAACCTATACAGAGTTCCCGCCCATGCCCTATAATGAACCTATACAGAGTTCCCGCCCATGCCCTATAATGAACCTATACAGAGTTCCCGCCCATGCCCTATAATGAACCTATACAGAGTTCCCGCCCATGCCCTATAATGAACCTATACAGAGTTCCCGCCCATGCCCTATAATGAACCTATACAGAGTTCCTGCCCACGCCCTATAATGAACCTATACAGAATTCCCGCCCTATAATGAACCTATACAGAGTTCCCGCCCATGCCCTATAATGAACCTATACAGAGTTCCCGCCCATGCCCTATAATGAACCTATACAGAGTTCCCGCCCATGCCCTATAATGAACCTATACAGAGTTCCCGCCCATGCCCTATAATGAACCTATACAGAGTTCCCGCCCATGCCCTATAATGAACCTATACAGAGTTCCCGCCCATGCCCTATAATGAACCTATACAGAGTTCCCGCCCATGCCCTATAATGAACCTATACAGAGTTCCTGCCCACGCCCTATAATGAACCTATACAGAGTTCCCGCCCTATAATGAACCTATACAGAGTTCCCGCCCATGCCCTATAATGAACCTATACAGAGTTCCCGCCCATGCCCTATAATGAACCTATACAGAGTTCCCGCCCATGCCCTATAATGAACCTATACAGAGTTCCCGCCCATGCCCTATAATGAACCTATACAGAGTTCCCGCCCATGCCCTATAATGAACCTATACAGAGTTCCCGCCCATGCCCTATAATGAACCTATACAGAGTTCCCGCCCATGCCCTATAATGAACCTATACAGAGTTCCTGCCCACGCCCTATAATGAACCTATACAGAGTTCCCGCCCACGACCTATAATGAACCTATACAGAGTTCCCGCCCACGACCTATAATGAACCTATACAGAGTTCCCGCCCACGACCTATAATGAACCTATACAGAGTTCCCGCCCACGACCTATAATGAACCTATACAGAGTTCCCGCCCACGACCTATAATGAACCTATACAGAGTTCCCGCCCACGACCTATAATGAACCTATACAGAGTTCCCGCCCACGACCTATAATGAACCTATACAGAGTTCCCGCCCACGACCTATAATGAACCTATACAGAGTTCCCGCCCACGACCTATAATGAACCTATACAGAGTTCCCGCCCACGACCTATAATGAACCTATACAGAGTTCCCGCCCACGACCTATAATGAACCTATACAGAGTTCCCGCCCACGACCTATAATGAACCTATACAGAGTTCCCGCCCACGACCTATAATGAACCTATACAGAGTTCCCGCCCACGACCTATAATGAACCTATACAGAGTTCCCGCCCACGACCTATAATGAACCTATACAGAGTTCCCGCCCACGACCTATACTGAACTCCAGCCCACCCTTTATATTAAGCTTCCGTCCTTGCTTTATACTGAGCTTATGGTGAGCTCCAGTCCATGCTCTATACTAAGGTGTAGTTCATGCTTTATACTGAGCTCCCGTGCACACTCTATGCTGAGCTCCCATTCACTTTTTTAAGTGATTTTAATGAAATGAAGAATCATTAGTCTCTATGAAGGGATGTAGAGGTTTCAGGCGAGGACAGTTGCATATGGCCCATTATGGCATAATCAGGTGAAACATGGTGAATTGGCGATGCATTAGCCGTGACAGCATTCCTTGGTAAGGTGGAAGTGAGCTATGAACATTTGCTGCAGGCTTCATAAACTCCACGGAGAGGTCAAAGCTCTTTGAAATCTGATTCCATGCAGCGCACAAGGAAAGCTCATTTTAGGCGGAACTCACCTTCTCTTCATATCTGAATACCATTCTAAATATTCAGCGCGCTGGTCTCCCCCATTCCCCTTATCTGCAGAGAATTCAGGCCACAACCCAGGAATGTAAAAGTGGATTGTGCCGGCTCAGCACATTTATCATGAACCAAACATCAGAAAATAGGCCCAGCAATGGCCTGCACCTCCAGCATAATCGCATAACATTCACAATCAAACCTCGGGACTAATGTTTGCACATAACCGATTATGCAGGAAAAAGATACAGATTCAAAAGGATGCAACAAGGCAGCAAAACCACAAGACAATAATGGACATTTCTGACAAATACCTGTCCATCTGTCCATCCATTTATAATAATGGAGCAGAGAAACACTAGGGAAGAGTTTCATTTGCGGTTCTTCAGCATAAAAGCTACAGGTTATAGTGTAAGGGAGACATCTTCACATATTACCCTCTGCAGCTACAACACAAAGCCAGCCTTATATATAGTCCCCAGCCATTAGCGGACTACAAGTACCAACATGCCTTGTCATAGCTGTTAATTAAACTCTTATAATTGTTTGCTCCGCCCTAAAGTTTCCACCAGCTTACAAAACAAAATCAAGTATCTGCTGTAACAAAAGACAATAGCAGTTAATTCCATCAGAACACAAAAAAATCACCCCAGGTGGATAAGAGCTGTGTGACCAAGCACAGGTGAGCATTATGGGGACGCAGGTAACGGTGTACATATGATTTATAATAAACGGAAAAGATTTTCTGACTGGAGAAATCGCAGCTGAGATGATGGTCGTATGCCTCTTGGAGGCTGTATCTTCACAATATATGCAGAATATGGTGAACACACCCATACACTCCATGTGGCAGTATCTGAATAAGCCAGAAACTGACACATCAACTGATGACAAGGTACAATGTGTGATTAAATACATATCACCTGTATCACTGCCACTTCTGTCCTAGTAACCCATGTTGTTGTCATATGATGTCATATAGTAGCGACCCATTATAGGTGTCCACTAACAAGTACATCTATTTAATTAGTTATTACAGTGGTTTCAAATCCCCTAAAATAAAAAAGTAAGTAATGGAAATGGTTACGACATTACGGGATGTTTGTGTTTTATATGACATAAAATAGAGAAAAAACAAAAGGAAAAAATCAGCTGTACATATATTTATATATTGGATGGCACAGCTACTAATTGGAAAAAGGTGCCAATACATCCCATCTAATGCACAGTACACAGCTGTCCACTAAAGCATTTCAAAGAAACAGAACATGAAAAGCACAATCGCTGGGTAGTTCCACCAGCAGACAATAGGTGGAGCAATTTTGCTATTTTCACAGAAGATAAAAAGAACATTTTTCAAGTTTTGGAAGTTGGCTGCAGAATGATCTAAGATTACATGTCAGAAAGTTTTCCCTGTGCAGAGGACGTTGAGTATGAAATTTCTGAGAGGAAAGGAGGAGAATAGGTGCATTAGTCCCTGCAGATGGAAGAAGAAACAACACAAGGCTCCATTGAAAGGTATCTGCCCTTAAATGGGCCTAACAAATGAAGATAAAATCTCCTGCACAAATAAAGCAACAAAAAGAAATGTACTGCAGAATAGCGCGTTCCTGTCTGCACAATGTGTGTGAGAAGGGTTAGATTGGGGAAAGTGATGTGCAGGACATTGCCCAGGTCAGGGATAAAGCGATCCTTACCTGCATGGCACTGGGAACATATAAAGCTTAGAGCTACAAGGAAGGACAAGTCTTTTTTCCAACCTCTTCTTTTCCACCTCGTATGGGTATCCATGTTCATTACCTCCACCACTGTGTGGGGCCAATTCCTTAGGATTCAGGGGTCCTCAATGCAAATCTTGGAATGGAAAGGAGGAATGATAGAGGGCAGAACCCTTTATAAAGCCATTAGATTGTCATTTTAGGGTGTTTGAGGTGCAGTGCTAATTTCTGGGCAGTTACTTTTGAGTGTCTGCAAACCCCCAGGTCCTCCTGCGCCTTCCTCTCTCCTGTCCCCTTCTCTGGTCTGGTCCTACTGGGGTTGTCTTGAGAAGTGATGCCCCCTTGTCGACCGATTGGAGAGTGAAAAACCTTTTTAGGGAGATGTAAGGACTGTGAGTCCCAGACAGGGACAGCAAATCAGAAGCTGAACTTCTGCAAGCTCAGCCTCCTTTCACTGGGATCAGGAAAAGGGGGAGAGAGGGTGGGGAGGAGGGAGGAAAGTTTGTGTTAGAAAAAAAGTTTGGAGAAGAGAAAAAAAAAAAAAAAGTGTGATTCGGAGTCATGTTAAGAGAACAAGGAGTAAGGAATGCAGAGGGTTAAAATAAGCACATTCCCAAGCCCCAAATCCATTTCTGTAACCTCAGGCAGACAAACTATTTTACACTAGTGAACAGATGATTCATACTGGTCTAAGATGCACAACACGGAGAATAGGAACAGGGCTGGACAAAGCATTAAACTATTCACTCAGTGGAAGGATCTTGTTAAACAGCTGTCACCGCAGGGGGACAGTGACTGACAGTTGCGGCCATCTAAAGGCTCTGCAAGAGTTGCCCACAAGTAGAATCACAGAGCTGCATGCACTACATGCAAGAGACCATCAGTGCTGCTGCTGTAACATGGTGGGTGTGGCTGGGCAGGTTATTCTCTACGTCAGATAATTGGACAGGAATTGTATATATTGTATCCTACAGCAATACCTGCGACTCCCATAAAAATAGCAGCTGTGGGCCGTGTTCAGAGATGCGTGCACTCGAAAGTACGCAATTATACGCACGTTCCGCCCTTCGTGACACTCCCCTCTCACTGTGTGCTGTCCTA